>CAXKVY010003258.1:0-48872 GCA_964058915.1 Tetropium fuscum
AGTTCCAGCCCTCTCCAGGTATCAAGTAGGCAACCACAACAAAAGATTGTAGTTAATGCTAACTTGTAAAGAGCATGTCAACAATTTCTTAAAAACTGAATCTCAATCTATTTACTTCTTAAGCAGGTCGTTACTTCATCCTACCATACCAGTTCAAAATACGCTGCTAAAATCACTAAAATTGTTAATATCTTCCTAAACCTGTCTCTCATCTCATCTTCAAACATAAATGACTGTCACAAGTCAATTCTTACGACTTCAAATCGGTTCTGGTAGCAATTAATTGCACAATGCGTCCGTATTTCCTTTTCTTTCTCTCCGATGTTCACCTCCGTCTGAGTTCAACACTCCACTTCAGATCACGGCGATTAGGATTCGAAAAAAAACAAATTACTTAATAAGATATGTACAAGCGACTGTCTAATGCAGATAATAAAACACATGTAGCGGAGAACAACTATGTTGTGCAACAAGAACAAAATGCTAGCGTGTGAAATTACCGTCGAGATACCGTATAACAATGCTTATAGGATAGGACGAGGATTCTACAAGGCACATATAGCTAAGTGAATTGTTTTACGGATTCCAATGCCTGAACTGTTAACTGTTATTATTACATTCGTAGGAAATTGTTTAAAAATCAAACTAATAAAGTGTGAGTAATATTATATTAATAACAATAACATCGGACCACCACTCCCTTCTAGCAGGTGTAAGACGATTAATTATAATTACTCTTGGAAATGCTATAAACTGACTGGAATTTATCCCGTCTCTCTAACATCTCTTCCATGTTCCTTAACACTGTGGTCAATGGATCAACCGGTCGGACCAACATAACTAACTCCACAGTTGCACGTTAATCTATAAATACTTAATTATAATTTTGGTATTTTTATTAATTTGTCGACTTAGTTAATTAAGTCAAACTTAGACTAAGTCAATTTTTCTTTATTATAATTTTATGACTACCATGATTTTTCTCTCTCTCAGTTTGGCTAATAAATGATATTTGTAACCTCATTCTGTGCCAAACTATATGCTAGAGAATCAATTATTGTCCTCGATGGGATACCATATTTATGTATACTTTAGTTCCAAGGGACCCTAGAAACGTATCGGAGAATTTATCTTCTTATCCTCAAAGGGATGCTGTTTGACTTATTTCCCTTGTTTGTAGTTAACCATGTACCTGTGTCATTAGTTTTAATTCTCTTAATATTTCGGCTCCAACAAGATGTATATTATTATACTCTAACCTTTTTTAAGAGATAGAATGTTGCTTCCAACACGTATTAAAGAGAATCCAGCGTAAAATAAAATTCGCCTTTATTTGATAAATTTCCCTAAAACCGCCAGTCGTAAGATGGCTTGGCAACGCCGCCCTGCACCTGATCCGACTCGGCGATTTGACCTCTTTGACGTCAGCCTGTCCAGCGATGCTCTTCCGGGTGACCTTGACTAGCTCTTCATCTGGGCCAGACCTCTTCTGACAGCCGTCAACGGGTGTTTAGGGACATGATTTACGATAGGGTCCAGCGCGCTATCGTGTCAAAAATCAATTAGTTTCCTGCGTAATTTTTTTATAATTACTAAGTACGGAAATGGAATGACCGCATTCCCCGTGATAAATGAACGGTTCATTCTTAGTGTTTCCATGAGCAGCAGTTTTTTGCTGCCCAAACAGTGTTGAATAATGGAATAATTAGCTTGAGATATTGAAATAATTATTGGTAGTCCGAGCTGGTCATTGACTAGCCCTAATAACTTTCGCGAATTAATGATGAGCGTTATTAGACCGTGTGTGGCCGCCAATTTTGAGTATTGTCTAATGGACAAAGAATGAAGATGGGAAAAGTAATTCAATTCGCTAGACAGGTGAAGACTAATGGTTGCTTCTATTAGTCTTTGACGTGATGTATGTTACGTGTAAGAGTGGTAGAATGCCTTTCACGAAATTCTCAAGAATTTGATTGACATGAATGTTATGATTTCCAAAAATGTTAGCAACTAAAGAAAGTAGGCATCGTATTAGATACATGTCACTACATGTAGGTACTATATATCATGTTTAAAACACCAATAGGGGGCGCTGTAATAAAATGTGTGTATATACCTAAAGGAAAACATCGGAAAAATATCTATATCTGAAAAGGAAAGGTTAACAATGTTATAGGTTCTAATATCATTTAATCATCATCGATTATTTAAAATCAAAAACCTTTTCGACCGGGGACATACCTAACAATTTCTATTGTTTCAACAATATATATGATATTTATGCAGAAAAGAATTTTTTGTATGCAATATCCATTGAAAATTGGGTAAAAGAGATATTTATGTTATTTTTTAAAGCGTGCTGTTTTAAAACGTTGCAAGGTGCAGCTAGTTGCGTCATTTTCATTGGTTTTAAATAATTATCTTTTTGCCAACCCCATTTTTCAGGAGGTATTGATGAATTATTTATCCATTGCTGGCACTTTACACTCTCTTAATATGTTTTTTTACTGCATCTTCTATGAGAGGAAACGAATTAAGTTGTACGCTTTTATCTTTTGAAGATAATGCCGTGAACCATTTATATCGCAGTTAATTTTTTTAAAGTTTTTGGCATTTTTAGCACCATACATTGTGAGAATACAATTAATATCTTCATTAGAAAGCACCTCTTTACTTTGCTCTTGAACCGTAAAAGTTTTGTAAAAGTTTTGTAAAAAGTTTTGTTTTTTAAACTGTCATTTTTTTAAATTAAATATTTACTTATTTTATTATCATTGTTGTTGTTGAAAGTATTATTTTTTAGTGGTTTGAAAAACATTTCTTTATCATCGGGTGCCAAAACCATCAATCACTAAGGCATCAATTCCTCTACTACAACAACTACACCTCGTTAAAATTAACGCACCAGTTAGAAAAACCGTCAGAAAAAGTCAAACTGAATTTCCTGACGCACCGTCAACCCAATTTCGATGTTTTTTTTTTGAATTGTAGCCTACTTCTTCAGCAAGAGCCTATGGTAGTATCTCTTATTCGAATTTCAGTTTTGAACATACACAGCGTGTCGCAATGAAGTAAAGTTTTTTCATGATTTTTGCAAGACCGTGTGGAATGCTGTGATTAAAACGGTGGGGTGTACTGATGCTGGACCATAGCCCCATTATTATCGAACCGTTTCGTTCTTTTTTGAACCCGTTATCTCTATTATTAAAGGAGATACACAACTAAAATGAAAATGCAGTATTATTGTAGTAATTTAATAGCAAGAACAAAAATCAACAAAGCGGACGAAGAAAATCACTACCGTGTATTTCTACCTCTACTTCTACTAACGGCTTGACATCTACTACTCATACTTGAAATCAGATGTGTAACCCGGTCTTGGTCAATATTGTTTCAAGTTTTTCTCAGATTTTTTTCAACGTCGTAAAGCGCGACGGCTACCGGCTGATAATTTCTTGCCTACCCAAACTGTCCCATAAACGCTTTATAGGATTGAAATCTGGACTACGCAGAGGCCAGTCCAGCGTTTCAATGCCCACCTTCTGTATATCTTCCTGAACTATACGAGCAACATGCGGCCTTGTATTCTCATGCGTGAATAAGAAATTGTTGCTAATATTTGGGACAAAATGGTCGGATACAATTTCCTCAATATATCGTGTCCTTAAAAGAATTAAAAGGTCCGAAAAAACACAGGCTACAGTCTAACATCAGTACACACCGATCGTTTTAATCACATCATTCCACAGGTTGTTGCAAAGTTCATGAAAAAACTTTACTTCATTGCGACACCCTGTGTATGCTCAAAACTGAAATTCGAATAAGAGATACTACCATAGTGCCTGGCCTTGCTGAAGAAATAGGCTACAATTCAAAAAAAAATCGAGATCGGGTTGACGATGTGCCAGAAAATTTAGTGACCCTTTCGGTTTTTTCGGTGCGTTAATTTTGATGCGATGTGTGCCATCTACAACTGATTGCACAATTAAACGATCATCATCACTTTCTGCTTGACCACTCAATATTATTTTCGGTCATTTTTGTGCAGAGAAGATTAGAAAACCTATTTTTATTCTTGCTGTTTCCTAATAGTTTTATTCAATGGCTTCAAATAAATAAATAAACGTTGAAAAATTATATTTGGATCAACAGCCAAGTATTATTAATTTTAATTTTACTGCTCATGCTCAATAACCATTTAATGGTATCTTTGATGGTAATTTTTATATCTTATATCTAATAAGTTCAAACCTGATTATACCGAATATACTGAAATTAATATATGAAGAATTTTTTAGGAAAAAATATACATAACTGATTTTTTTCTTTAACTGAATTTTTTATCTGTAACTGAAATTTGAGTGCATCCTCAAAATAATCATTAAACAGTGATGCAACCATATTGGGATTATTAACCTCTTCATCATTATATCGAACAGTGAAGTTAAGTTTGAGACTATTACTATTATTGCCTGCGTCAGTCTCTATTGTTGTGGTCTCGTAGTATAGTATAAAATTTGTTCACCGATTTTCTTCGAATTGCTTACGTTTTCATCGAAAGGACGTAATTCATCTTTGAAAGCGTTCTGCAAAATAGTTGTTGACATTAAAAATTCTAAATGTTCTTCCCTATGAACAATCAACTAAGGATGGAAAATATAAATATATTCGTAAAAAGTCCATTCTGAAACTATCCAATCCTTAAGGCATTAGCGTCTGTACCATTTTTTAGCATTCCATCATATTTTCGAACAATCATAGATAGATCCAGTTCCCATTTTGAGTGGTTATTTGCCGCCCTTGTTAATTATGTTGTATACCACCTTGGAACCACTATCCAGAATACCTTTCTTTTCCCTTGTTTTTCCTTATTTCTACAAAGCAGTTCCTAAAATTGTTAATAATTTAACGGGGACAGTCAGGCTCGTTCACAGAGCAGCAGTGTTGGTTCAATTTCACACTGGCGCGAAATAAATTTTCAATATTTCATACCCAAGATCTAACTAAATAAGTTTTCTAGGTTTACCTCATTCCTGCAGTGAATGGTTGTTAGAATTAACTAACCTTGTGGATCCAAAGTCGATCCTGTCGGACGTGCGGCCCGCGAAATAATGCCGCCCCCTCTCCCGCACAAGTCTCTAATTTCTCGGCTGAAAATTGCAGTGAGAATGAGGGCTAGAGATTTCCACTTTTTCATTTTCGATTTCATCATTTCTACTTTTCACTTAACATTTATTCAAGAAGCATTTATTAACCAGTTTAAACCAAACGATCTTACGTTAAAAAAAATTGACAAAATATTCAACCGTTTCACCGCATACCTCATAATTGTTACTTCTTCGGTAACAATAGCGCCCATTTGTCGGGACGACTGAGGACTATTTATTTCCGATGTCAGCCGTATGTTTACAAGTGGAGGCAACTCGGTACCCTCCCGCAGCTCAAAGCACGGCCGCAACACGCGAAAGCGCAGAACAACAATAACAGACAATGGTTAAAAAGTCCACGAACATATCTCACGCCGCATGGAGCAACGGCCACGGATGCATCACGATTTTGGAGCGCAGCTAATCGGCCCCCCTGATAAGAGATTAATTTTTACGCGGCCGGTCCTGGGGGAGACGAGGGCAATAATACGATCGTGTTTCGCATTTGTCGATGACACACTTCTTAAGCAGGCTTTTTAACGACCATAGTTAGAGTTACTAGACATACTTGTACCTATTGATTAATTTGCAACAGGCATTGGTTCGGTTATATCTTTCCATATTCCCTAATTAAAAATATCTTTCCACCTTTCCCCTATATTGACCGAGCGCATGACCTCTTACCTGCTTAGTTCGGCGGATCTCAAGAAAATTAAATATACACATGCTCGTCTTCGTCCATCACTTAGAACAGCTTACAGCGATCATCCCTCAGATTAATTACATTCTAGCATCACGATCACGAAAATAGTTACCTACAGAAGATTCCAAAAGCTCCTAGTAGGTAATTCGAGGATAGTTGGCCCAAGTTTTTTATAAAAATGTTATTTTTGTTGCATTAAAACTGACATTAATTTTTTAAACTAATTTTTATTGAGTCATAGGCCAGTCGAATAGTAGGTACAGTAGAAAACGCTAAAATAGCAAACTAACGGCTAGTTCTGATTTCTTAATATGTTGTTAGGACCATTACCAGTAGTGTATATCCAAGGTTGCAGCTTCGAAAGACCTGTACTAACTTCGTAGCACTCGAAAAACTGCAAAATCCTCGCACTTTTTTTGGTATTTTCACTATATCTTCTAAACTATACTTCATGCTCATAAAACATAATATTGTCACGTTATTAAAGTAGGTATATTTGCTACAATTGGAGACCAGAACCAGTTATGTAGGTATAATAGTTACCAAGATAAAGCCCTCCAAAAATTGTCAATTTTTCCAAAAAAGTAAAATTTTAAGATTTTGTGAACTTTCTTCCCCGAAATCAGGGAAAATTTTACGGGTAAAGTCATAGGGGAAGATGTTGTAGCGAATGTAATTAGCTCTAATTTAGGCATAGAACGATGTCCATAGCTCTGATAGTTTCCTCATAATGCTTAAAAATCCCAAAAATGTCCAAGTATAACGTACTTAGGTATATTTTAATTTATTTACGCATTGCAAATTTACTTTAATAATAATAATAATTTAATTTATATATATATATATATATATATATATATATATATATATATATATATATATATATATATATATATATATATATATATATATATATATATATATGGGTTTCGCTTTTTTGGAAAAAATCGCAGGCCTACGGATGTCGTTCTGTGCTTAAATTAAAGCTAATTACATTCGCTATATCTTCTCCGATGACTTTACCAGTAAAATTTTCCCCGGTTTCGGAGACTATTATTCTATTATTATTCGGAGGCTCTAATTTAGGCATAGAACGATGTCCATAGCTCTGATAGTTTCCTCATAATGCTTAAAATCCCAAAAATGTCCAAGTATAACGTACTTAGGTATATTTTAATTTCTTTACGCATTGCAAATTTACTTTATTTTATATTTAGACAAATTTTACTGTAATGCGAAATATATACAAATTATACATATTATAACCTACAATATGCTGCAGTTATTTTAATTGATTCACGCACTCCAGATTAACTTTATTTCATATCTGCGTATATATATATATATATATATATATATATATATATATATATATATATATATATATATATATATATATATATATATATATATATATATATATATATACACTCCCCGGCACAAAATTCCGTCACCCTAAAATTTTGCCCAATTTTGATGTCTTTTTTATTTTTCATCTGATTTTCATAAATTTTTTACCAGTCTGTAGATCAGTTCATTGTGTGTCTTTTTAATTATTGTAATAAGTCATATTTTTCGTCCAGGCAATATTATACAGGGGTAAATCAAAGTGTTGTTTTTTGTCGTAAACTCAAAACACCCTGTGGAAAAATTGAGGCGAATAATTTTGTTTACAAACTGTTTGCTGCCATGTTAGACGTATTGTAAACATTTTGTTTTTTGATTCATCCCATTATCTCATTTCTTCTGCGAGCAGCAAAATTTTAAATGAAACGCTGATTTCAAGCTTATTTTTATTAACAAAAACATCCACTAGGTATATCACAAAATTAATTAACAAAGACAAATTTTAATAACGTGTATGTCCTCCTCTCGCAGCAATGACAGCTTGTATTCTTCGTGGCATCGAATTAATAAGATTACTTATTCTGTCTTGAGGAATAGCCTGATATTCTTCTGTCAGCGCCAGCCGTAAGTCTTGCAAGGTTAGTGGTTGCACAGGACGGCGACGGAGTGCTCTTTTAAGAACATCCCAAAGATGTTCGATTGGGTTGAGATCCGGGCTACATGCGGGCCAGTCCAATCTTGGAAGTCCAACCTCATCCAGATATTCGCTCACTACCCGTGCAACGTGAGGTCTAGCATTATCATGCATTAATGTAAATTGGTTCCCAATGAAAGGAGCAAATGGAACAACAATTTCTTGGAGGATTTCCTCAATGTAACGGTGGGCGGTTAGTGCTCCATTTTCAACAAATACAAGGTCAGTACGTGCATCGGTAGAAATACCCGCCCAAACCATGACTGAACCACCGTAATATTGCAGTCGCTCAGATATGGTGCAGTCTGCATATCTTTCATTTCTACGTCTGTATACCCGTTCACGACCATCCGGCGACCTTAAACAAACCCTGGATTCATCTGTGAATAGTACGTTTCCCCACTGTTCTACAGTCCAGTCAGCATGCGCTCTTGCAAATCTCAGTCGGTGTTGTCGATGCCGAGGAAGCAATTTTGGACATACTGCTGGCCTTCGTGAATGCAATCCTGCTTCTAACAATCTTCTACGTATCGTTCTTTCACTTACACTTACTCGACGTACCATTTGCAAGTCATTTTTTAGATACACAGCAGTAGCTCTTCGATCTCTTAAAGAACTCATAATGACAAAGTGATCATCAGCTTGAGTGGTCATTCTCCTTCTGCCAGAGCCTTGCCGCCTAATAAAGTTTCCCGTCTGTAGATACCTATTCCAAACATCACAAACTGTAGACCGCGCAATTCCCAGAGTACGGGAGACATAACTCTTATTGCGGCCATCCTCTATTAAGGCAACAATTCTACCTACGTCTGCTGTAGTTGACCATGATAACAACACACTAAATTAACTGTACTGTCAAATATTCTGTCACAATAACCGCGTATTTAGCCAACGTCGATGTTTTTTAATTAAAAATGATAAAATTAACAGCGTTTCATTTAAAATTTTGCTGCTCGCAGAAGAAATGAGATAATGGGATGAATCAAAAAACAAAATGTTTACAATACGTCTAAGATGGCAGCAAACAGTTTGTAAACAAAATTATTCGCCTCAATTTTTCCTCAGGGTGTTTTGAGTTTACGACAAAAAACAACACTTTGATTTACCCCTGTATAATATTGCCTGGACGAAAAATATGACTTATTACAATAATTAAAAAGACACACAATGAACTGATCTACAGACTGGTAAAAAATTTATGAAAATCAGATGAAAAATAAAAAAAGTTATAAAACATCAAAATTGGGCAAAATTTTAGGGTGACGGAATTTTGTGCCGGGGAGTGTATATATATATATATATATATATATATATATATATATATATATATATATATATATATATATATATATATATATATATATATATATATATATATATATATATATATATATATATATATATATATATATATATGGGTTTCGCTTTTTTGGAAAAAATCGCAGGCCTACGGATGTCGTTCTGTGCTTAAATTAAAGCTAATTACATTCGCTATATCTTCTCCGATGACTTTACCAGTAAAATTTTCCCCGGTTTCGGAGACTAAAGTTGACCAAATTTTAAAATTTCACTTTTTTGGAAAAATAATTCAATTTTTGGAGGGCTGTATCTTGGTAAATACTCTACTTATAGAGCCGGTTCTAGCCTCAAATTGTAGTAAATTTAATATAATTTAAAATATGTAATAAAATGCTTTTTGAACAAACCCATAGTTTAAAATATATAGAAAAAACGAAAAAAGTGCGAAAAATTCGCGGTTTTTCGAGTGCTACGCCGAGTTAGCACCAGCCTTTCGAAACTGCAAACTTGGATATATCCTACTGGTAGTGGTTCTAACAACATATTAAAAAATCAGAACTAGCCGTTCGTTTGCGATTTTAATGTAGGTACTATATGACATATTAGGAACGAGTATTAAATAAGTAAAAATCATGAAAAAATTAAACTTACAATTCATCAACAAATAAATGTCATTACAAATACTATCTTCCCCACAATCCTTAGGTGAGCTAGCGCTTTGTTTCGCATATAATAATATCACAATCGTGCCAAAGGTTTAAAAACTTATTGGTGCAACGTAAGCTAACTCATCAGATTTTGTGGTTTGGGAATATGTTTCGCGAACTAGTGCAAGCATCGTCATTGTCGTCCATATCATCTGATCATCCCATGTCGGTGCCTCTAAATCTTCATGACTAACACAAAGAGAGAATTATGGAAAATATTTTTGTCCCATCCAGATCACAATATAAATAATATTTAAATAGGATTTCAAGCTGTAAACACAGACAGTGTAGCAGCTTGTTTAATATGAACTGAGGTACTTCAGTCCGTCTCCAGGTCTCCACTCATCTTAACACTAGGGGTTGCGCTGTAAAACCGTTGCGCCGTCTCACCTTCTGCACCATCTATCCTCGAATTACTATCTCAGAAACGAAGCCTATATATGTGCATGACTTATACCTATTTTTATAGGTTTCTATGGTCTTATTCCAAGGAATTTAGGGTCGAAATATTCAAAATGGCGGAAATTGTTGCGCTTTATAGTACGAACCAGATCAAATATTATATATGGCGCGATGGCGGCTCCAATAACATATTTGTTATCATCAAATATTTAAAATGGAATACCAGATTTTTTTCTTTGTAAATTTTTGTATTTTTTTTCTAATAAGAATCTACAATATATTTATAACCCCACCCTAGTAGTTGTTGTTGGGGTGGCCCTTTTTACCTACCCCTGTCGTCTGATGTCCCCTACCTCGTTCCGTCTCCTCTTACAATAATCTTACTCACTATAACAATCTATTTACAATAGACATTTCATTTGTTCAGTATTAGTTAATTATGAAAACCTACGCATTCCAAGTGTCACATATCTACCCCAAACCTAAACGTCAGACGTCTATCTTGCTATAGAAGTCAACAGGCCAAACTCTTATGCTGATTGACAGGTCACAGCCGGTTTTTGAGAATAGCGTTTGTCAAGGTGTATCTCGTTTAATTTATGGACATATTTTTGCTGGCATGAGCTGATCGTGATATAGAATTAATTTAATAGCTTTGTTACAATTTGCTACATATCTACAGGTGGCGTATAAAATTATTATAACACCAGCTTTTGGCGGTGAATCCTTGTGCAGGTTTGCGCGTCTTAGCACCTGGATTGTTCCAACCCTACAGATCGCTAATAATCTATATGCAACGCGATAAGTAGCAGTATTAACTGCGAGCAGCTCCGAAAAATAACATACAATCGAGAACCTGTATTAAATAATTGCCTGCTGCTATCTACAAGGCATTAATATTCCCGGCATACCTGTTTACGTTAATTCCAGGAGTAAACACACGGTACTAACGGTGCAGAAAAACGCACATCCGCTCGCATTCTGCAGCATCAAAAAACAATAGAAAATCTGCTGGCTACGCAGCGCACTATCATGCATAATGCATTTAGAAATGCGACTGTTTAGGAGAAGAATTGCTTCAGGTCGGACCGGAACAGTAAGATTATTGGATTGCCATCCGATCGCCGGATCGTGACGAGAATGATCCAGACTTACCTTGCCCTTAGATACGCCAGGCGACACAACGAAGTAGGAACCCCGAAGGAGAGCCGCTGCAAATTATTATTTCAGGTCATTTTTAGTCATTACACGGACATAACGCGCGATGTTTCATGATAACAGTCGGTGCCAACAATGTATTTTCTTTGGTTTTGGTGGCTTTGCTCTTTGCAAAATTCGGCTGTTCTTTGAGACGATGCAGGAGCCTCTTGCCAAATCTGCTTCATAAATAATCGACTTACTTAAATAATCGCTTCATAACTTGTCGATTTCCGTCTTTCCGTGCCAGATTTTTTTCTTTTTAGTATTGAAATTACTTGACGCCTGTATATGGTGACATGCGATATGCTATGTATCTCTCCAGTCGGCAAGGTCAGGGAATATGGAGAGGTCAAAATTTGCTGTTATGAAATAATGGAATTACTGATTGATTTTATTTATAAGCTGACAAGTAAATATTGCTTTTTATGAATGGCTTCAAGGTCAGACACTATAACATACTTCAAATTTTAGAAGCGAAGCGTTACGTTTAATAATACAAATAGTTCGGTTTAAAAATATGTCAATAGCTTCTTCATTAGAATGTTTATTTCAAACACGCATAAGTCAAAATATCGTAGGCGTAGAATTTATTCAAAAGTCGGAAGTTAAGTAGTAAGTAGGTGCTACTCAGCACAGTTGCTAAATTTATTCAATGCAATTATAAGTCGGTAAGTATATGGAACATTAACTTGCGAATTATTGTGTTAAGATTTTCAGTGTTAGTTTTTAAGTATTGCAAATGGTAAAACGTGTATCTTTTTAATTATTTCTAAATTAAATAATTTCTTTTTGTTGGCTTTGCTTTAATTGAAACAAATCTTTTATCGCTATTTTTACTATACATATCGTACAATATCTATGACGAATGACTGAATGACTAACTCTCATCTGTTTTCCTAATGTACGTTTCGAAATCGGTGCCAACCACAACCAATAATACTTAGTCAGCACATAATAAAATTATTTTAAAACAACCATTACTCGAATATACTATTTATTAAAATTTACAAAACCGAATCATGTAGGTAATCATCAATATCGGACGCTAGTTTTGAGGGCGATCCTACGTGCAACAATAAAACGTCTTTGTTATTGCGCGAGAATCATTCTTGCTATCTCCTTTTTATAAAACATTTGTAAAAAAAAACGAAACCGCCTTCAAAAAATCGATTCTAAAAAAACTGCACTAAGCAAGCAATTTCTGTATCACTTCCTCATTAAATGCTTATGAATTCTATTATATAGGAAAATTAGTTGTTTTATTATATTTTACAAGATTATAAGGATTTTAAAGTTTAACAACTTCTAGATAAATATATGCCTAATGCTTTTATATATCATTATGTTCAGGGAGAACAATTGTGAATAGATTAGGTAGTCGTTTTCTATGAATGTGAGATCTCTGTCAAAACTAATGAACTACTTCACTACGAATGAAACTGAAACTAATAACTAATTCACTGAGCTCTATTTCAGTTCAAAATCGACTATTGAGTTACGAACGGCACGTGACGAGCAAATTTTTGGCTTTTGTCTAAAAACGGGTTTTATAATAATATTATCACAAAGATCCTGATGAATACAATAATCTCTATATAGAAATTTACATTTCTATGTAGAAGAAACTACATAATTTGTACTTGAAGCGCACCCTTGGTATTCTTACGTCTTTGGCCGATGTATACCACGTCGCTAATAAAGGTAACCGATATCGGATTTATCTATCTGCACGTCGTACAGTTCTGCTAGTCCCAACTTAATCCATTAGTGCCGAGGCAGTTTTATCAATTTTGAAGATCTCAGATAGCTTATTTATAACAGTGATATTCTTTGCGTTCAGCAAATGATAAGTCATTTTTTATGATCGGCAGCTACTGGGTTTATTCATCAACGCAAATAATAAGTAAATAAAACGGAGGCCGATCACCGACGGACGGCAGGCGACGAGCGACTTACAGCTCAGAAATTTTGCCGTTCCTCTTCGTGGTCGACGTTACCTAATGCCTTAGGTATACGAACCAGGTACTGCTTGGCGTACATCCCCTCCTGAGGGTGGTAAATCTGCTACATAACCCCGTCCTAAAACGTGACTCCATGCTCATTTACTTTTGGCGTCGCGTCGCGTCGCGTCGAAGGAAAGAAAATTCTGCAGACATAAGTTAGTTAAGCTAGCAATTTTATAAAGTTTATACATACTGTGGGAACGAGCCCGGTCGATATTAGACAAAGTGATTCGGTTTGTGTTAATTGAAAGCCGACGTATGTAAATGGCTAATGGAGGCGATAAATATTGCGAACTAAAGAGGAATTTTTAATTATACCTTTAATATGAATGAAACCAGTAAAAAACAGTTTTATTGGGACCATAAAAGAAAATTATATTTAGGCTCGGGATAGGATAGGATGCTGCTAGTCGTAAAAGTTTATAGCTTACAATGCCTGAAATTTATGTCAAATAATTTACGAAATTATCTTCTATCGTGATAACTTTAAAACTTGTTACATCGTTTGGATTCAAATCGACTCTACTTAGCGCTTTGAAACGCGGAGCGCCCCTTTTTACATATAATAATATTATGCATACAAGCACAACAGTCCCGGTAATAATCTAGTAATTTATTTACGGATTATTTTGAAAGAGTACTTTCACGGAAGAGTGTAAAGTACGTCGAGGATTACATACATTACAGAGATAAACAGCGTGCGGTTTGTGTTTTCACTGATACCGAGTTTTGCCACAGTTTTTCGCGTTCTGCCGCTGCTGCCTCAAAAGAGAAACTGGATTCTCGACAACTGTAATTATAGGAAGTCGCTCCTTATGACGTTTCGGTTTCTAGCACGCAATTATCACTGGCACACGCAAAAGAAATTGTTACAGATTATACGTACTGCCCTAAGGTAACATATATTGAAAACCTAATGGATGTAGGTCTGGAGTATATTGTGTTCATTATACTTATACTCATTTTCAAGAATCTGTAAAATGTTTTGAAAAATAAAAGAGATTTAGAAAAGTAGGTTTACCAATAATAAAAAGTTCTTATTTGTCTTATAGATCTCACATGAAATTTACTAAAATTAAATGTAATAATCCATCCATTAAAAACGTATGGGTTCGCCAATATCCCGTTCAGCACCAAAGGATTTAGAAAAGTATCACTCCATCATTAAATTGAAAAACATTTTTAATAAAAAAACAAAACCGACTTCAAAAAATCTATTCTAGAAAACTGCACTAGAAAGTAAAAAATAATTACGTTATTTTTGGCGCCAGCCAATGTTAACTAATGTGTTCACTTACAATTGAATACAACTGCCTAAAGTGGTACCACAATTACAAATAAACCTAAACCCAAACTTCTAGTCGAATACATTTAGAGATATATACCTATGCTACTTCCTTCTACGTTTGTAAACCTTGGCTGGCACTGACTCCAAAAATAACAATAATTGCATTTTATTGGCCTAATAAATTGATTGTATTCTTAGTAAGAATGAATAACGTAATAATTTTTTACTTTTTAGTGCAATTTTTTAGAATACATTTTTTTAAATCAATTTTGTTTATTTGTAAAAAATATTTTATTTCTCGCTTTTCAGTGAATATTGCGTTCTGTATGTAACTTGTTCATCAAATACGAATATGGATAGGCCTACTAGTGCTGTCTATATAAGACAGCGCCGTTTAAATTAGAAGAGCGAAGAAAGGGAGAAACGTCTATCTCAAATTAAGAAATCTACATCCAAGGCAATTTTAAAAGAGTCTAGGCAAATGCGTAAAAAGAGACTTTCAAAATGCGGGCTTATAGTATGTATGTATATGGGTCGGAGTGCAGTGGTTTCACTTCCACTACAGCACTTAGGCCTCATTAGGTCCTTTGTGCCTTCCTCCATTTTACTTAAGTATTTTTCTTCAAACCATCCTATTTATTACGGGTGGCTTGGTGGCAAAGTCTCTTTACAATTTTTATGTATGAGAACATGGTTCTGAGTTATGGAGATTTATTACTCTGTCCTCATTACCATTTATCGGCGACCACGCGCCCCGTGGCAGATGTTGAGTATTCCCAGGTCTCAGTTAGACTGCCACAGCCCATCCCCAAGCCTGCCTAGGTCACCCATCCAAGTGCCACCAACGCCCGCATTGCTTAACTTAGACCCACCGTCTCAGATTAATTGGCGATCGTCTTTCCAATGAAACGCAAAGTCAACGTGCCCACCGTATCAGCTTGATTCACGAGCGTCTATCCAACCGAGCGTCTATCCACCATCTCAGCTTGACGTGCCCATAAGTATTTTCAATACTAAAACAAGCTCCTTGGAACATCACCTCAGAATATGCCTTTCAATTTGCAAACGCTCTCAAAGAAATAGGTTTTATAGTAAAAAGTTTTGTAATAAAATCTCCTTCGTATGAGGAAACTTCATACGAAGGAGATTTTATTATTTTTATTGTTCTATTGGAAATAATACTTTGACCTAGTATAAAGTTTAATAAAACTAGTTAGACAAAAACAAAGAAAAGCGTGGAGAGCCTACTGTGAGGAAATTGAAGACTACTCACAGGCAGCCAGGCTATGTAAAATCCTCACCAAAGACAAAAACCATGATATAGGTATATTGAAAAGGGACGATGGTACCAAGACCAACAACCTTTGCGAAAGCCTAGAGCTGCTCATGCAAACTCACTTCCCTGAATCTGTCACAACAGATAGTAGGGAATGGCCAAATGAAGTCGACACCCAACCAACAAATTCGGACTGGCAAACCGCCAACCAAATTGTAAGTGAAGACAGAATCAAATGGGCAATACAGAGCATCTCCCCATTCAAATCGCCGGGCATCGACGGCATATATCCAGCACTACTTCAGTGGGGCCTGGATAAACTACTGCCGCACCTGGTTGGGATGTTTAGGATGTGCTTAGCACACCTCTATATCCCAATGACATGGAGAGAAGTAAAAGTATTGTTCATACCAAAAGCAGGGAGGATGGACTATTCCACCCCCAAAGCATACCGTCCTATTAGTATAACTTCATTTCTACTGAAGACAATGGAGAAGCTATGTGAGCGATATCTGAGGGATGTAACATTGACTAACAATCCGGTGCACCCCAACCAACATGCATACACGCCAGGAAAATCCACCGATACTGCCCTCCATGTGGTAGCAAGTCGGATTGAGAAATCCCTGGATCATAAGGAATCCACCCTGGGTGTCTTCATAGATATAGAGGGTGCGTTTGACAAGACCACCTTTCCTAAAATCACAGCGGCCCTAACACATAGGAACGTTCCTAATACTGTGAGCAGCTGGATATCCAACATGCTCTCTAAAAGAGCAGTACAAATCAGTGCAGGAGACACTGTCATAAGAGGACTGGTTGCGAAAGGCTGTCCGCAGGGAGGTGTTTTATCACCACTGCTATGGAATCTGGTTCTTGACAGCCTCCTAAACCACCTCAACGTGGAAGGATTCTACACAATTGCATACGCAGATGACTTAACGATACTGCTTAATGGAAAATTCGAAGGAGCTCTCTGTCAAAGAATGCAGATGGCCCTAAGAATAATCGAAAATTGGTGTGAGGAGTATGCCCTATCCGTCAACCCCAGGAAGACGGAAATGGTACTCTTTGCAAGGAAAAGAAAACTGGAGCCAATGAGAGCACCTGTTCTCCTAAACACAGAACTAAATTTTGCACCACAGGTGAAATACTTGGGGGTAACTTTCGATGCTAAATTAAACTGGACTATGGATAAAAATGCCGGTGTAGTACAAACAGAACTCGCTGGTATAACCATAGCCGCACAAGAGATTGCTCGCAGAGAAATAACGGGCAAGACAATAAGAATCTCCACAGATAGTAGACAATCACTACTGGCCCTGAAAAATTATAAAATAACTAAAGGATCAACATGGGAATGTCACCAAGCACTTGTGAGAGCATGTCAGATGAATAACATCTGCCTGTGCTGGGTCAAAGGACACTCACAATGCAACGGCAATATAGAAGCTGACAAACTGGCCAAGAAGGCAGCCTGAGTATCCTTGGGCCTGGTCCTTCAAGTACGCTACCAGTTGCAGCGAAACTTCAATTAATAAAGGAAAACACCCACATAAAATTTAAGACGTTATGGGATGAAACAAGTAGCTGTCAGCTGGCCAGAAATCTCTTGAGATATCCCAGCGAAGAGACGGCGAGGAACTATCTGGCAATGTCCAGGGGTAAACTGCGATTTGTTACAGGAATCCTAACCGAACACTGCCGGGTAAGGAAACACCTCTATAACATGAGACAAAGTGACACACCCATCTGCAGAGGATGTGAACAAGAAGATGAAACGATCGAGCATGTACTTTGCGAATGTCCTGCCGTGTCATCGACCAGAGAATCCATATTGGGGGAACGTTGGCCTTCTATGGCCAATTTGAGGGAATTGCCCCTGGGCAACATCATCACCTTTTGTACAACATTGGGCTGGTCGATGACCTAGGGAGACATTTCCCTCACGGAGGAAGCACAAGGGGCCCAATGGGGCCTAAGTGCAGCGGATCTCGATCCGCACTCCGGACATATTCCAGATTCCAGATTGACCTAGTATAGGAAATTAGTTTCCTTACTTAAGCTCATTTCAATTTATTTATAATACTATATTATTTGTCTTATGATATAAGAACCAAAATATTTCCGTAAGTTTCCTCCGTAAAGTTTGACATACTTTTGTCCAAAGGTACAGATACAGAAAATGTACCTCTCGTCCTACATAGAAACAAAGTCTGCAATAGAGGAAAGATAATTTAATATTACATAAATTGGCAAATAAAAAAATGAAAAAAATTGCTTCGTTATTATCATTTGTATCTATATTTTAAAAATATGCTGTGATATATTTTCCATACAGATACCAAATGCTGCTCCTGGAGTAACCCCCTGTATATTCCTTGAATGCCACTATGAACACGAATTCCAATTGAATGTAAATAGAAGAACAAGAACGCTTTGGGACTACTTCGGAACATTTCTAACAACTACCAATAATGCAGGCCTAGCTTAATTAGCTACCCATTATGTAATTGGACAATGTACTGCGTCAGAGAAAATACTCACCGTTCACTATTGATTAATAGTTTTTTGCTTTGAAATTATTATACAATAAGCTTAAGCGAATTATTTCGTATGCAGGACTACGTCCCCAAAAAAAGTGAATGTCGATACAGGTATTCTTGATTCAGCTGGCAAATGATATAGGTATTATTATTCCTATAGATTTACCATGTATCTATACAATATGCTAACAATCCAAAACGGAAATATGCAGCACGAACACTTTGTGCATAATATACAGAATCAGCCTGAAAAAAAATCGGGTCATGTCGATCAATTATATATTATTTATAACCTTTCTGGATTTAAAAACGTCCTTACAAGTTTTGTGTGAAAGTATGTTATTTTCCTATGCAGATCTGTGATCAGCCCATCTTTTTTTTATATATGAAGAGGCACCTAGTTTGATGTTAAGGCTATTATCCTATCTAATGCATTTCAAATTATTAGTAGACTTCTCTCTTTTATCAGTGGGCAGCAGTTTGCTGTGATGAATAGCGGGGTATAGAACTTTTGACATAACAAATTACGACGACGTATTAGTTTAAACATACTTCAGCAAATTTAACTGCCACGCATTTTTTATGGGATTCAAAAGAGTGATTTTCAGACGGGAATTTCTCGGGTTTCGGGCATTTCTTAGTATTTAAATATATCATACGTCAAATCTCAAAGATATTTCTCTACAATTCAAGCCCAAATTGTTGTTTTATACCTCTGAGTTAAATATACAAATTATTTTAAATTAAAATGTCTGTTTTCCATGGACGTACGTTGCGTATTAATTTGAACATTTCTTACGCAAGAGCGAAGAGCGCCAGGCCAGCTGAGCTGTACAAAAGTCAGGTTAGGGGTTATGTTATGAGATTGTCGGTGGGTTATTTATTTATTCATTTGTTTATTACTATTTTGGTCAATGTTTATCGATTTTTTTATATTAATGATGTAATAATATACCTACTATGTACACTTTTATAAAAGACTAATGGTAAAAAGGGTCAAATGAGGAATTCTCATTAACTAACTAACTAAACAGATACCGCACAGCAAACTTGATGATACTAATGCAAAAGGCTCGGAAATACAATGGAATTGTGCTTTATACCTTTCGAGAGTTTCTGCACTTCTTTACATATGTATACTCTGTTCAGGTCGGGGCCACCAAGAGCAAGATACATCAATTGATACTGAATACTGTGCTTTTAATAAATTTAAGTAGTCGTCAAACTGGAAAGATTTTAAGTGACTTAGGCTTAGGCTACTTAGGCTTAGGCTACATATTTTGGCCACGTTTAAAACATCTTAAATCATCTAGGAAAAAATCACTTATGGTTCCGAGTTTGATTAGGTAGGTACTCTATTTTCAGATTTTCACACATTTTCTAACCAACACTCAAAATGAATTATTTGCCATCAGAAAAAAATAGATAAATTTGTGATAAAAATTGCAAAACGTGAAATAGGTAAATCAAAATAAAATGAGATTAGAAGTTACCTAGCTAGGCCACGAATATAAATACAAATTCATGTTGTCACAAATATTGCTGGTTTTCAAAGTAACACAATGAAATTATATTATTTAAGAAACTGTTATTAAATAAGTTTATCCAAAACCTTATAGTACCTCTCAAGTTTTCATTTTCTCTGTTGTTTTAATGATAGAGATTTCATTCTTATTAAAATATATTTGTATCTAAATTTTACAACCCTGTATAATAACTGTAATAACTTACCATTCGACAACATCGCAAAATCAAGGACCATGTCAAACCCCTTCCAATATGAACTATTCCTTCGCCTTCAAAAATTCGTAATATTTTATTTTAATAATGTCTAATTAATTTTTGAACAGTCTCTCACTCAACTAAAATATCAAGAATTTTATTTATTCAACTCATTTCACTAACAGATACTCTATCAAGCCTACAAACGCTCTTAAACTTGATTCCCCATAAGACAACACTACATTAATTTTTAATATAGGAACCCCCGCCAATTTGAGATCCTAACCTAACTATTTCAATCAATTTAATAAGAATGTAGATACTTTTTGTAGACCATTTTATTTACAAATAATTATCTCTAATAATTTTTTTTAATTCTTTTATTTGGGGAGAACGCGCAAAGGTACCAATCCAAGAGGTAACTTTGTTCTCAAGATATCGGGGAGAAACTGTATGCTAAAAGCATATTTAAAATAAAAAATATCAACCATTTTATACGTCGAAAGAAGCGCCACAGTGTGTGTTTAAAAAAACAGAATCATGTGGATAGTGGATAAGTAAGTTGATAAGTACGGAGATATTGGAGTGAATATATAAAAGAATGCTCATCTCAATTTTATTCATTATTTACCCAATTCCACCTACAATTTTGAGGTCACTTGCGCGGTGTCACGGCTAGATATATCGGTAGGCTACGTACAAACAATTAAGAAGATCAATGTAAGCCAATAAGAATATGAGCATTCGATAAGAACTCAAAACACTTCATATTTTTGTGAACATGTGAAGACAACAGGACTGACATTCCATGGATTTCGACAACACAAAAGTACTAGCTAACGTGGAGCATTATAACTGAAGAATTGTTAGAAAATCCATAGGGATCGGAAAAATATCTCATATTCGGAATAAATGGGACTATACACAAATATTACCATCTGCATGGAAACTATCAATAGAAGCGACAAGTTGATCAACTAAGCAAAAGCTCGACACAGGTAACAAGTGAATGAATAACATAAACTGGTCGATTGACGTATAGCCTACTAGAAATAAATGGACAGTGACTCATCACCATTTAGAAGTATTTAAGAAATCACTAGGTACCGAGGAAATCCGTAACCTATAAATTAAAAAAATAATAAAATGCAATAAAAATAGTCAATTTAATAAGAATGTAGATACTATGTCAACGGTTGTAAGTTTACATACTGTTAAAATAAAGTTAGTCTGCGAGAGGCACTAAACATGTGGTGACGATAAGATGTAATTTAAAGCAGCTCTGTTGTTATTTGTACATAGTAAAAGTAAAGCTAGTGTGACCACTTGAAAATAAAAATATTAATTTGTTAACGTGAGGCTTGTAGTAGCCTGCTTACAAAAACTATGGCCTCATCTAGCAGCATATAGCAAGAATGCAGCTCTTGAGATAGTCATTAAAGGATCACAATGCTCTTCTTTGTTGTCTCTGTATGTGACAATAACGATGTTGCATTTTATATAGCCTCTCCCTTTGTGTTTCTCCTTTTCTTTTATGCGTCCCGTAGGTGCACTTGTTAAAATGCTTCCAGAACAAAAACCCGTAATTATCGGTAAGAACGTGTGCAGTTTTGTCGTACCGTTAATTTAATACCAAAGCTGTCCGCTCTCTCGTTATGTCGTATTATTACTTCGCGTTATTTTATTGGACAATGTGGGTCAATATCCAACAGAAATTATTGTATCTTTATGAATATAAATTACTCATTATTCGACTTTTCGAAACATGAATGTTTATGTATGCGATATATATCCATGTGTATGCAGGTATCTTTCAATAACAAGGGAAATTGCTTTTATAATATTTGTCTAATTACAATGATTGCTAGGACGGTATCTAGATACCACAATGATACTGTCAAAGAGCTATAGCTATAACGAGAATGCGGTCAAAATATATCGATCAATCGGTTTCTACCATATATCAGTGGCGGATCCTAGTAAAAATTTTAAGGTGTTCGGCAATTTTTGCAAAAAAAAAGCGTAACAATTTTTTGTAAGTTACGTCTATCCTTCGTTGTCTTCTGTTCGTAAATTTTGTGATCACTTTGTTATTAAAATTGTCTATTTCGGAGATTACGTAGTCCCAAAAACGTTTACTTGGTTCACCATCGCGAACATATCTAAAAACAATTACCATTTGACACTTTGCAGAAACATCTATCGTTTCGTCCGCCATGTGAAGATTATTAAGTTCCTCATTTATTTTTTCATGGCAGACTTCAAGGATACACTGTAACAGATCATTCTGTATTTCTTTGGAGGTAAGTACCTTTAAATATTGAACAATTTCTTAGCTGCTAACCAGCCGAAACAAAATAAGTCCACGAAATATCTCCGGATTCTCGAAAGTACTGTCATCGTGTACTTTTTATCTTCAAACTCAAGTACTCTAGATCGATGACCCCCTATTTCCTTCAAATTTTATCGCCCCCAAAAAGTAAGTAGGGGAAACAGTACAAAGCATTTTTGTTACAGCCACAAATCCATTAAGGTCTAATTTTTCCCTCTACATACACCAGATATCTTTATATTAATTAAATTAAAGGCCATTTACATAGTACAGTACATAGTTAGTATACCTATCTAATACCTAATAGCTACCGCGCTGGACTAAATGCAGCGAACTATCTGCTTAATTCACGGCTCCGCTTTATACCGTTTTAAGCGGTCGCGCAAGCAGAGTACCGGGCGGGTATTCCAAAAAAGCTCGCAGGGCACGATCGTGTGGCCTAGATAAATAATAATTCAGCGGTCAACGATAGCGTGAGCCGATAGGTTATTCGACTGGCCAACATTACTTGCATGTTTGCGTGGTTCGGGCTTCGCTTACAGTTTTTTATCATTCACAATGCGAATCGCGAATGCCAAGTATTATATTTGTTTTTTGCTGGAAGAAAATATTTTAGTTCGATTACTTAATATTTTTTTGGGGTGCTCTTTATTTATTTTGGAGCTCTGTAGCACTACACGCTTATGTACCAGCTGCCACTGCCATAATTGGTAGGATGGATTTCATATTATCGTTGCTATGCTTTATTTCTATATCACTTGTGTTAATAATAATGACGTATAGTAATGCTAGATTTCCAGTTTCTTCAATCTAATTGTGCAATTCCAATTTTATTCTACAAGGAAACTAGTACCGTAATGACAGGTAGGTAGTAGTTCCGATGTCTATTATGTCCTCTGCCACCTGACGCTGGTAATAGCCGTAGTAACGTAAAAGTCAAACGTATGGTACGTATATAAACGCTATTTATGCACAGCTAAAGGAAATACTTTCATTTCAAACAATCGCCGGTCATTCTACTTTTACTGAGCTGTTGCAGCACATCGTAGGCCGTCGCCTTAAGGGTTCCTCGCGCAGGATGTCAGGTCCTTATATGTAATTCGACACACTTGCAAAAACAATCAACACTTGTAGTCGGCATTTTTGTTTTATAATAGTACCGACAGCTTATATACAGGGTGTTACACCTGACAATACGAGTTTTTATGGAACTACCAGTATTAGAGAAGGCCTAAAGCCCATTTGGTGTCCGCGATTTTTTAAGTGTTTCTGGATAAATTTTGGGTGCAGTATTAAAATTAACCGCCAGATTTGCGGTGAAACCTAGTTTTGAGATACATTATATTGCCCCTTTTTAAAACGAAATAATTTTGTTAACATATAGGTATACATTTCGCATACTACTATTTGCACCAATTTCCAGTCAGAAAACAAAAAATACGAAGTATTTATTTCACAACGTAGTAGTAGACATAAGTGCCCATCTAGCAACTTTGTTTTCTGAGCTTTGGCTTAAGCGATATTATAGTTTTTTAAGGTATTATTGTTGATTTTAAAAAGCAATTATATCATAATATAAGCTTCCATAAAGATAAATTTGTTTTCTGTGAGAAAATATTTTTTTAACTTTGTCATAAAAATGTTTCTATAACAGAATTATAAAATACTTAAAAAACTGTTATGTACATATTTAATAAAGGTGTTTGCAATGATATAACTCAATAGGGTAGATACAAGAATTTATTATTTTATAAAATTTTACTGTGTTTCAATCACAGTTATATAATGTATTTATAATACAACTGTTTTATTAAAGTTGTTAAGACATTACAACATTACAGACATTAAGACATTACAAACATTAAAAATTACTAAAATCTTTGAACCAAGCACTCATCACAGTTGCTATATTGCCTATCCTTAAAAAATAAAATTGTTGTATAGTGTTAAGATAATGTATACTGTGTGCCTTTTATAATCTCCCATCAAATTTGGGTCAAGCCAAAAAACCGTTGAATTGGAACTGGAATTTATATTACTCGTAGTATTTATTTAGTAACAATGAATGCACAATAAATTAGATATGTTTTATAAGAGTCGTAAGTGGCGTTTAACATAATTTGGATGCTTAAGTTTATTTTATTGTCATTTTATTGTCATAAAACGTTTTTACAACAGATTAATAAAATACCTAAAAAACTGTTATGTACATATTTTAGAAAGGTGTTTGCAATTAAATTACTCCATACGGTAGATAAGAATTTATTATTTTATAAAATGTTGCTGTGTTGCAATAACAGTTATATATTTATAATACAACTGTCTTATTAAAGGTGTTAAGAAAATATTACAAAATAATTATTTTATTAGAGCAGCCAAAGCAACAGTTTATCTTCAAGCAACAAAATACTATTATTAGAAGAAACTATAAAATCAGTATACAACTGTCTTTTTATATGAGATTTAGAAACATTAAAAATTATTAAATCATCATCCCAGTTGTTATATTGCACATCCTTAAAAAATAAAATTGTTGTATTGTCTTAAGATAATGTACACTGTGGGCCTTTTATAATCTCCCATCAAATTTGGGTCAAGCCAAAAAACTGTTGAACTGGAACTGGAATTTATATTACTCGTAGTATTTATTTAGTAGCAATCAATGCACAATAGATTAGATACGTTTTATAAGAGTCGTAAGTGCCGTTTAACAGAATTTGGATTCTTAAGCTTATTTTATATTCACTATTAATAAACGCAATATATAATAAAGGACATTATAATAGAGCTGGTTTTAGATTATCAAGTTTTCTAATTTTATTACTGAATTAATAGCACATTTTTATATCAGTTTCAGATACGTTGTCTAACATGTTTTATAAATAAAGTGAGCGTGACAATGATAAATATCATATAAGGTGAATAATAAAAATGTTATAAAATCGTTTTATAGCGAAATAGTTGTTATTTTGTAAGACTTGCCAAACCGCTTATACAATAGTTCTTTAAGATTTCCGGCAGCCCTTATAAAGCATAAAGCCGTGAGTGATTAAATAATTTTATAATCTGGCACCTTTTTTGCTATATAGATGTCATATAATTGTTTTATAAGGCATTATCAAGCAAAAAAATGCTATTTTATAATATGGATTTTTGGTTATATAATTGAGATAATGATTGGAGGTCGACCGCTCACCTCAGAACGTCCCTGTACTAAAACTGATACTTACAATATGATGAAAAACCTTTCAGTGTATTTCTTCTCGTTCGGGGGGTGAGCTGGTTAATTTCGAGGATTGGCCTCGATCCGGAGAGATGATTTTAAATTTATGTGTTCCAGTTACTGTAAAAAAGCCATCAAACAAAGTTATCAAACAAATACAGGACTATTTGCCGGGAGAAGTCGATAACGTGGGGTTCTTTTAAAAGGCCAGTCTGACCCCACGTTCATTAATTTTTTATGCGATTGTGTGCAATGAATAAGTAAGGTGCATTATAAAACCTGGCCTAAGTGAACAGACCTAAAGAGATCGACCGGCGAGGGCCCAAAGCAGCGGCGCACCGAAGACCCAATATATAGAGCACACTCTATTTTTCTAATAAAAAATAGAAGCGTGCGTTGCTTTCTGTAGCAGAGACAGTCCAAAACTCACAATCAATTTGTAATCGGTCTCACCGCTATCTCCATTGGCTTCCTTCCCCTCTTATGTTTGTTCTTCTAAAAGAATAGAGTATTAACTTGAACGTGTTAATTTAAACGTATTATTGCGCATCATGGAGGTAAAAATAAATATAATATAAAGCTTAAATCACGAAAAATAGTCGTATTCCTGACATCCAAAAATATATCCTCTTTTCCTCTTAGTTGATGACTAAAGAGGAAAATGTACCGTATATCATTTAATAAATTACGATACAATTAAAAGTTTGGCAGAAGACATTGGTTTTCCATATTAGAAAGTCTGTTGAACATTCGGACTTATCTCCTGCAAGATTATGAACTAAATTAATATAGATATGAGGGATATGTCCGACTATAATATATTCACACGAAAACAACTTAACTCCTCGGTTATTTTTACATATGTCAGTGACAAAATCAACAGTAACGCCACTAATCATATACGTGATTTAATTATGCGTCTGTCAAAACCTACTGCGACCATTATTTCTCATTTTGTCTGCTACATTGTTAGCGATGGGCTCCACTTAACGCGGCCGAACAGAGGAGACGATTCATCTTAATATACTTTATGTAAGATGCGACATAATAATTTAGGAAAAATATAATTGATTGTTTTTCGGGATTCGATAAGACTTGCGGGCTCGAAGTCGCGCGCGCTTATGGCTTCACTTGGTTCTTCAGATGCAGACCACGTGCTATAAGCGGCAGGATATCATATAAAATTGAAGCAAATTTTCAGACCGCTGATCTGATTATCTGGACGGATATTGTGCCACCCTTGCACATCTCGCGAATTTCGACCTTGCTGGCGGTTACCGAAGGTTTGGCCTTTGTTTATTGATTTCTCGCAATTATTCACTAATCGCATTAATTTTATTTCGTCAGCGTCCGCACTCAGGTACAAGGAGGTATTTTTAACTGTGCAGGGGCTTTGGGGATATTTTATTCGAGTTCACGGCCGCGGAAGTATCGACAAAGTGGCAGGCTTTTAGAGCTACCGTTGGATATCTTCATTAGAAATGAGTTTAATAAGTTACGATTACAGAGCACGGAGATATATGTTCAGAGGCAACATTAGTAATGACTTAGAAGTAACATGTCCTATTAGAAGATTTTTGAGAAAGAACAATTTTTCGATCTGCTTAGGTATATACGTGATGACTAGACGGTTAGATATTTTTTTATATCATAATATATATGATAAAGTATGAGGTTATGATTTTATATCATAAGAAAAATTTATTTCTTACCTCGAATCTAAGCAGTTGTTGTAGACTATTCATAGGGTGGGCCAAAAAAAAATAGAAAAAGGAAAATTGTTTAACAATGGCAAGGCCTAGTGCAGAAAAGATGTATGTCCAACATAAAAACTTGTTTAAAAAATTCAGATCCGTACTCATATTTTTCACCAGGCCCCAGGGCACCAAAAAAAATTTTTTTTATTGAAAAATTTCTTATAGCCTAGTGATTGTTTGCTTGCTAATAGGACAAAAAAAAACTTGTAAAAAATTGGACCAAATCAAAACATATTTAGCCGATCCCCAAGGGCCTTATAGCACTGAGGTGTGGAAAGTAGGAGGTTCGCCTTCTACAGATTTTTGCTAAATTTGATACTTCTAATATTCATCTTGCAGATGAATATTAGTAAATAATTTGATATTTGCTAATATTCATTTCTCACCCACCCTGAATTCACCCAGAATGAATCACCACGTGGAGGTATCTGCGATAGAGTTCCACCCTCCCACCCTACCCTGCCTTTCAGTGTTTTACTTAGAGCTATTTCCTATCTTAAAATATTGGCGTTTGTTACGAAAATTAGGTAGGTTTGCTCTCGCTCCTAGCTTAGCTCGAATGTACCCATCTCTGGATAATTCATCGCACACTTTTTGAGATGCCTCGGTCACACATCGCTCCACCGCCTGTGTGTGGCAGGGAAATTTTTCAAATGTGGGTATGACATTATCTTTCAAAATATTCTGCAAATCATTATCGGTAAACTTCATCGTTAGAGGTGGCTCCGTGACCGTACAAGATTGCCAAACAATCAAATCAATGTAATCACCAGCATAAAATTTTATATTGGGTACTTTAAAAACTCTTATTCCACTCACTGGTCATTTTCTGACATTCATGATCCTTTTTACAGCCAGCTGCCTGATATGCTGACGTAAGTCCACTAGCATTGACAAGAGAATATTGTCTGGGTACGCAAAATAGCATTGGTCGCAAAAACTTTTTCAATAATTTTCTTGACGTTTTCTGGGAACTGCCTGGACGCATTGATAGCTTCCCATAAATGTATAGCTCCACTTGTTATTTGAGGATCAGTTTTTATTTTAAACCAAGTTGGAGCTTATAATTTTAAAATGTAACTAGTTATAATTTCTAGGTTTTTGGGAGGTTTTAAAATAGTCACATACGTACGTAAAATCCTGTTCGCAGTAGTTAGCCACCGAGCATGGGACATTTTACCCGGTGATTTCTTCGCACAGTTGATTAGCACATTCACCATCACGAATTGCACAACACATTTCGTATAAGTACTGCTGCTCCGTACTTAAATCTTTAGTTATTTGGGGGGAGCTCACAGTTTATAGTTTCGAAATGGACTACTGGTAGTTTTTCAGTCTTGTAAAAATGAACCAATAGGACCTGAATAATTGTAAGGTCCTTTTGTGTGCCTATCTAGGGACTGCAGTAAATGACGTAGAGGCAATTCGTTTAAATGGAGAAGACATATACTCCACTGAAGCGGTTTACCGATGTTGGTTTCCACTAATCTAATAACACCTCCTTTCCATCCCGTATTCACGTTAATACCATCACATCCAATAACAACCAAATTTCCAAACTGTACTTCTTTTTTCCTCAAGTGGTTAAGCAGATGCTTCTGGATATCTTCAGCCCTGACTGGAGATGACAAAGACAGATGCCCAAAATAGGTACTGCCTGGTTCTTTGATAATCGAAGTATCTTCCTCTTGTTTTTTTATACGACGACCCTTTATCTGAAGAATGGTATTGTCCTTGCGACCGTCGAAATATTTCGGCGGTTTTTGTGCTGGGGGCGCGGTCAATAATGGTTTTATTGAGCTGATTTTTTGGTGTGGACTCAGGAGTACATAGAAAGTCGTTTTTTAGGTAGGCTGAGAAAAAAAATTGTATATAAAAATTTGACCCCTTTTATGCCCCTGGGGCCCGGTTAGATGTAAACTAAGGAGTCTCAGATTTGTTGAGACTTTTTGGAACATGTATGTGCACATTTTTCACCCTAGGCCCAAGCAACTTGAAAGAAAAAAAATTGTCGGCCCACCCTACTACTCGTTCAATATGGTTTCCGTATTAATAAATCTAAAATAAATGCTCTTACTGATTTATTGAATGTGGTAACTGAACGCATTGACAGGGGCTGCCTCACCCAAGCAATTATGTGTGATTTGACAAAAGCTTTTGACTGTTTGGCGATATTCTCTTACATAAACTTGAGCATTATGATATAAGGTCGAAAGAACTGGGTCTGTTCGCTTACTACCTTACGAACAGGATGGTCAGTACAGATGGGATTAACTCTGTCCATATTCTAGTAATTAACGGAGTGCCTCAAGAATCTATATTAGGACCCATCTTATTTTTAATATTTATATATGACTGATCTCGCATATGCTATTGACAATCGCTGTACAAGTGGCTCCCAGGTATACGATGAATTTGTAAAGGCATGTCATTGATTTTCGGCTAACAAGCTTAAATTAAAAGAGAAAAAAAACAATATATTTGCTTCTACTCAGATAAATGGGCTGCTGAGTGACCTCCTATGACGTTACTGGATTTAACATTCGATACACACCATACCTGGAAGCCGCATGTAGATCAATTGTGTAATAGACTCTCTTCCCAATTATTTGTATTGCGCCAGTTAAAGAATTGTCTATCTGCTCATGTTCTTAGAATTGTCTATTTTTTATAGTAATATCAGGTACATGCCTACTTTTATTTCTAGGGGGACATATTTAGACCAACCTACTCTCTCATTCACCCCCTCTCCTTTGTAGTACAAACGCCAAAAATCAAATGGGTTGGAAGTCAAGTGACCTCTCATTTGAAAGGTATTTTGTCCATTATATGGTCATATAATGGACAAAACATTTTTGAATTTACCATTTACGTTTGAAGTTCTTTGCTATTCATAATTGTTTTGTGAAAAGTAATCTTGGGTTTGTAGCATTTCATTACATAGAGAAATAAGCAAATAGACGAATAATAAGGAAGATACCCTTACCAGTCCTCTATCTCGACATACACACAGAAACGAACCACTTAGAAGTTCTACAAGTTCTTTCACCTTCATTGAGTATCTTCAGACTTGTAACGACCTGTTTCATTGATCATTTATACTTGAATTTAAATGTTGCAAGTGTTGGAGTATTAATAAGTGGTTCGTTTCCGTGTGTATGTCCAGATATAGGACTGGTAAGTGTATCTCCATTATTATTCGTCTATTTGCTTATTTCTCTATGTAATGAAATGTTACAAACCCAAGATTACTTTTCACTATATATATATATATATATATATATATATATATATATATATATATATATATATAGGTATATATATATATATATATATATATATATATATATATATATATATATATATATATATATATATATATATATATATATATATATATATATATATATAGGTATATATATATATATATATATATATATATATATATATATATATATATATATATATATATATATATATATATATATATATATATATATATATATACATATATATATATATATATATATATATATATATATATATATATATATATATATATATATATATATATATATATATATATATATACATATATATATATATATATATATATATATATATATATATATATATATATATATATATATATATATATATATATATATATATATATATATATATATATATATATATATATATATATATATATATCCAACTCATCTGTGGAGTTAGTTATAAGAACGACACAACGTAAGTTGATATATTACTTTTATACTTTTGAAGAATACCGTTCACAAAACTTTTAATATAAGTAAGAAACATTAAATTTGGCGCCCAACGTGGGGTTAAAATATGTCATCCAATATGTCCTTCATAGATCCACCTAAATCATAACCATTTAAATAGATATATATATATATATATATATATATATATATATATATATATATATATATATATATATATATATATATATATATATATATATATATATATATCCAACTCATCTGTGGAGTTAGTTATAAGAACGACACAACGTAAGTTGATATATTACTTTTATACTTTTGAAGAATACCGTTCACAAAACTTTTAATATAAGTAAGAAACATTAAATTTGGCGCCCAACGTGGGGTTAAAATATGTCATCCAATATGTCCTTCATAGATCCACCTAAATCATAACCATTTAAATAGAACTTTTAACCATTTAACCATCAAGTAGGTGTTGAATTTCGAATTTATATTTTTTCGAGTAATTTAGTGTGATGTGATTTTAGTCTTATTTTAATTACTTATTATATTAGCACAAACAAAAAAAATTGTGGTACCTTTTTGTTTAAATGTCACTCTACAAACTTCCATCACTCTGTCGCAAATAGCCAATACGGATTCTGAAACATTTTCATTCTTTCGGTCTGGCGCCGCCTATACTTACCTTGAAACGCAAAAAAAACAGAGGAACAGGGATTCGTTAAAAATATAGAGTACGTAATCGGCATTTTCCTGACTAATTTCCGGTCCACATTCGGATTTTTTCCCGGCAATTTCACTCGATTTTTCAGCTGCGGACGCAAAGTGTTTTGTGATGATTACAAGAAAATTGACTCTCTTCTATGCCAGCCACCCTTTCATCGAAATATTGTTTGTCGATAGCAGAAATTAAATCAGCTATTCTCTATCGGAAATGAGTTTTCACATGGGGGCAATGAAACATACGGAAACTTAACTAACCTTGTTGGGAAATTTTTCATTGTGCGACCCCTGAAGAGAAGCAACTAGAAATCAATTCCAAAGCCGGGGTATCCAGTCGTTGCGTATCCCTCCCAATACAAAACTCTCCAAGTTCATCGATGGACGAGGACTTTTGTAAAACGCTATTAACTTTTATAAATTAATAAAATACGATTGATTGCAACACGTACTTTCAGAATGAAATTAAACAATGTAGCTGATTGTTGTTTCGGTCAGATCTGATATGGATACCCGTATACAAGAAAAAATTCGCGAGACATTCGGTGTATTTGAGAAGGCACCTAGCTTATCGCTATTATGAAGCAATATTTATTGTTATTGAAATAGCCCAACTCAAACATAGCATTCACCAAATTATTTATTGTGTGTCGAAACATTTGTTTAATATATTTAAACAAGCCGTTCGATAAGAATTATATAACGCACAGCAGCGATAAGGCTTTTATTTTTTGTTGTATATATGCTTGCTATTTGCCAAAAAAGCAGGTAAAAGTTTAATAAATATGACAAAAGAGATGATACAAATATTTTATCAGCTATCATTTGAATGTTTATTATTTGATAGGCGCTCCCAATTTTTGCATTATCAATATTGTACTTCTACAATTATTCTTAAGATGGTGTAATAAATAAGATAGTAGCTTTTATTTCACTGTTCGGTGCAGTTTTGTTCCTTAGTGTAGTAGAATTTCAAGCTATGTGTACGTGAAAAGTTATGCAAGGTTTTCTTTTGCAGAATCTGTTGAAACTACGGAGTATATATGTACCAGATGCCATGAATTTTAGGTAAGTTTTTAATATTTTTTTAGCACCTATATGTCTATCGTCTGAATTTCACTAATACACATTACATATGACAGGTTTTAACTAAACCACTAGTATTAAGTTTAGGGGGGAGGGTCATTTATAAACTATGAAAACAGTATTAGTTCCAGAACGGAACCCTGTTATACACCAATTTGACCATCATGGTCAATATTGTTAATGTTATTCATTCAATATGTTTTTATTTGACTCACAAGTTGAATATGAAACCTCAGATTAAATGGCTGAAATATACAGGATGCTCCCTAATGGTACGCTAATATTCAAGAATCAAGAGTGTGATTCACTATAACATAGTGTGGGGGTGATAACACTATACATAGATTTTTGTGGAAAATGATACGGACATTATATGCATCAAGAGGCATTTTCTGATGTGAAACAAATTTTTCATGTCTACCAGTGGCATTCGTACGGATTAAAATTCTTATTCATTTATGAGCAGATCCGGTCTCTTCATTTTCTTCCGTCCAACGCACGATATTCATGCAAAAAAATAAAAAACATCTTTATGCATGGTCATGTAGCTCGTGTCTGATGGAATAATTGGTATAGTTTGTAACATCGAAATATGAGACAAAAACCCTAGTAAAAACACTCATTATATCAATATATTCACACCTGCATTATACTAAAATATTGATCACACTATACACCTTCCGTCATATCAAAAAACAATTGGATGGTGAATGTGATGCAGAATAAGAATGTTTCCCATTCAAATATTACGGATCCATTTTACACGTTCCTCGGCCGTGTCACATCGGCATCGGCTTTCATTTGGATGTCTAAATTGTCTAATACCATCCAACGTTTTGTGATACAGTGGGGTCAATAATAATTATTGAAATAGAGTAATAGAAGAGAAATAGAGAATAGTAATACAGTCATTCTTTAATTTAGTGTATTATTTTGATGAGTTTTGTGTTAAAATTGATTAGTTATGAGTATTATATCAAAACATAACCACTTGTTGAATGAAAGCGCCTTTATAGTGACGATTTTAGCTTGCTGTAAAAAAAGTTATACTGCCCCGATCTCCCATTGCGGCAATTGTGGGTATCCTTTGAAAATTGTTTTGTCTCATATTTCGATGTTACAAACAGTAGATACAAGTAGTAAAGTTTAAAATTGAATTAAAAGCGGTGCCATGCCTTTTTTTCTTACAAATGATCAGTGGAAATCCTAGACGACCGCCACTGGTGGACAAAAAAATGTGTACATTAGAAAATTTCTGAACATAGTTTCATTGTTGTACTAAATATATTATTTAAAAATATATGTTTTCTTAAAACGTTACCACTCTGAAGTAGAAAATTCGTTCCTGTGAAGTTTCTTCCTTAAAATTGACCAATGAATCACACCCTTAAATATTAGCATATTATTAAGGAACACCCTGTATATATGTAATGCAATAAAATATAATTACCTTTTAATCACGCATTGCATTTGATTGTATTCTGATGTGCAACAATTTTTTTATGTATACTAGTGGCGTTCGTATGGATTAAAATGCATTTCTGAACAGATCCGGTCTCTTGATTTTCCCTCGTCCATCGCACGATTTTCATGCAGAAAAGTAAAAATCATTTTTATGCATGGTCATGTAGCTCATGTCTGATGGAATAATTGGTATATACAAGTGGTAAAGTTTTAACATTAAATTAAAAGCGGTGGCATGCCTTTTTTCTTTAAAAATGTTCAGTGCAAATCCCAGACCACCGCCACTGGTGGACAAAAATGTGTACATTAGAAAATTTCTGAACCATAGGTGTATCAAATTTCACAAATAAGTCTATAGTGGTATTAGATATACTATTTAAAAATATATTTTTTCTTAGAACGTTAGCAGTCTGTAGTTGAAAATTCGTTCCTATGAGGTGTCCTCCTTAAAACTGACCCATGAATCACACTCTTAAATATTAGCATATCATTAAAGAACACCCTGTATATATGTGATGCAATAAAATATAATCACGTATTGCATTTGATTGTATTCTACGAGCCACTCTATAGGCTTCGTTTTTTCGTTGAAACTTGAAAGTAGAGGATGTTTGGTCTCCAAGAAAGTCTTCGAACTATAAATAAGTGTCAGAGTATGGGTCGTGCGTCACCTATTCTGCATTTGTAAACACCAGCAGATGGATTGAACCTTATGACGAACAAGTGTACTCGTGGATGTTTATGGTCTACTCTCGTGTTCTGTCGCGCCCACAGATCATTTGTTTTCGCTCAAAGTGGGCCTGCAGGGCGGGCATCAGCTGCAGGTACCACCAGAGCAACATCTTCCCCGGTTAAAAACAATTATGCGTCGCTCTCTCGTCATTTCAATTGACCGGGAAACTGTTTACGAAGGTTTGCATGTCTATTGATCCACCGTAACTGATAGGTTTCTGCGTATTTGTAATTGTTTAAATGCGAGATCAGCAAGGCCGCCCCTGTAAATCTAGGTGAGCTAAAATGTGTTTAAATATTTTAAATAATATATCCTCAACGTCTACATACCGCAGTATCGTACCATATCACTATTTTTTCATAAAAACTGGGAGGGTGCCTAATATATGCTTGTCATTAAATATGACTAATGAGATCTGTGATAAAAATATATAAATATATTTTAGAAATAGCTTATTACATTGAGTAGTCTGTAAAAATGTTATGACAAATCTTAAGGTATTTAAATTCAATTCTTGACATGTTTATGCACGAAATAAAGAGTTAGTTTGTAAATAGTTATCACCAAAAACTATTTCTGAAAAGTAGTACTGAAAACGAACAGTTTTACGGATTTCTTAATGATGTGTAATATTAGGATCACTTTAATAGCGTTTCTAACTCAGCTATGTGCTTAGGTATATATAATATCGACTAGCTAAATATATCTCTACTTTAAGATGGATTGACTGACGCGCTGTCATAACATTATCAATAAAATAAAATTAAATGTACGTTTGTTTGTGTGAATTTTCTCTGCTCTAAATTGACTTACAAATTAGAAGTTTCCAGAGAGATGACGAATAATGACAATAGATTTCTACCAAATTGGAAGACCTTTTACATAATTTATTGATGTATAAACATCTATTATGGATATGAGGGTAAATTACGGGAAATGTGACGGAAATGTGAAAGCGGATGTGACATCATAACCCATCAGTTATCATCCATAGTACCTACCTACTAAATTAATTCAGCTACTACCTGATAGATGGCGTTTACAGCGCCAACCTGCTACCTTATGTGTGGTGTTGTCTACCTTATTAAAAAAGTCCTGATGTGATCCCTGGTTTGGAAAGCGGGGCTTGAACCGCTGCACCATCATATGACTGCTATATGCTTTGCTAAATCTCGTATTATTTACATACATACGTAATATATATAATAAGTATAAAATAAAACTATATTTTAAAAAAAAATTATATTCATGAAAAAACCGCATACCGTTACCGCATACGAGATGTTTATACATCGTTCTCGAGTACTAGCAGAGTTTAGTTTTTCGTTGCAAATTACTTCAGAAATTACTTGATAATAAATGATATTCCTCAGGATCACCCCCAATTTACAAGGATTAGTTGAAAATTGAAATTATTGTACAAAGGTTGTGAGTAATTGTACAAAAGTTGCGAGTTCTGGCCCTTCATGCATGACTGTAGCAATATTTTCGTTCTGAATTCGTTTGTCAGGAGACTCGACGCTTCGAAGGCTACGTAATTTCATTGTCTACTATTTAGGGGATAGTATATAGTCCATTGAATAGTAAGATAACTACTGAGGCAATTAATTTCCTAATGAGAGGTATAGTTATACTAAAAAAATATGTGATTATGGCGGGGAACATATAGTAGTCTTTGGCAGTTTTATCTTTCCGCTCGCAGCGCTATATTGGAAAAATAGCTACTAAAAACATTTTTTTGACAATATCTCTTTTCCGACTCATTTTATGATAAAAAGAGTTAGGTATACACTACAATAAATTAGAGAAAATTTCCTATAATTTATGTAATAACCTTTTTTTTGTAAAATGAATAGTTTGAAAGTACTAGCGTCGCAAAGTCTACTCCAATATGCGTTTTGGTACCATGAGGTATAGTAAGTGGCGTGTTAATTTTTTTCGTCGTATTTCCAATAGACCTAATCCACATGCAATGCACTATTCCAAAATTTAGCGCATTCATCGACTATAGCGATTCAGCATAGCGTGTTCATCTCGTCTTTCTTCCACATCATCCGCGACCGAATTCTCAGTGTCATTATAATCCTCTTCGTCCTTCGTGTATGATGAAATCGTTCATCATACACAGGCTATCAGTGGCGTAGCAAGGCTTTCACGGGCCCGTAAGCAAATTATCCCATGGGCCCCACCCACAGCGCGAACGATAAACAAAATTATAAAGAAAATACAAAAAGATAAAATTTTCAAAAACTAATTTTAAAGGTAAGTACATGGGCTACTATATATCTAGTATCTATTTATTTAACGAAGGGGTAATTTTCACCCCTTAAAAGCACAAGTCGGATGTCACTTTTGAAGTTAAGGGTAAGATGAGATTATTTCCAAATTTTGAGAAATGAGTAATAAGAAACTGAAGTAATAACCTCACTCCCTTGTATCACTTCAGTCTGTCCTACCGGGATTAAATATTGACGGAAATCCCGGATGCATAAAATTACAAACAAAAGACTATAATAAGTGTTTTATTGATTTAATATTTACCTAAATTGATGCTGTTACAGTTCGTTATATTGACCAGGCTCCTGGGTGAATGCAGCATATATGACATACCGTGCCGTGCCCTTTTATCATTATCAGATGCACCTTCTGCACTCATAATCTAGCTTATGATACTAGCAATGACAATGTCTCTAAATTAGTATTGTCACAACGCAACATTACTATGGCTACGAACTCAATCAGTGACTCCCATTATTTCCCTCGCTTTATGATTAATATTTGTGTTTCTATAAATGTTTATATATGCTTTTTGATAATATTATGTTTACGTTTCAATTTCGGAACTACGAAAAATATCGTTTTAATCCCTTAGGTAAATTATATAAACTATAAACTAATACAATTAATAATACACCTAAGAGTGCGAACTTTGGGAGTTACTACTCAAGGGGTGGGAGAAAGAAAACTCTACATCACGACGCTTCTCGGGAAGTGCTACCAAAATTTTTTAAAAATTTTAATAAAATATTTATGTACATAATAGAATTATGTATAATTTTGGTGTACTTTTTTTCGGTTTTTTACGACAATGACCCTAGAGCGGCACCCCTGCGAGGTCGCAAACTCAGGCGTACTATCAGGAGAACTATGTCTACCATCCCATCTAATTTCTTTCCGACCTTTTGCGGAAATTAAGAAAAAACTTCCTTGCCGTGCGACTTCTTTTTACCTTGGTTTACCAGATTTTGGTTTCAATATTTAATTTGGCGATGGTAATAAAATGTGAAAACAAAAGTAGGCCCCTTACGGGCCCGGACCCGTAAGCTACGCCACATAGGCGACGAGTTCTCTTATAACTGCGGGGGACTCTACAGGCCGTAGTAAGCCGGATTTTCAACGCGTAGTAAAATATTTTTTGTAAATATACGAAGAACGCGTGTTGTTGTAGATGTATAATATAATGGTTTGTGTTCTAGGTAATGTTCTAGGTAACCTCTTTTTAGAGCACCAAATGTTTGTTCATTATTATGGCGGAAAGTTTAAATAAGCAATTGACGGAATGCGGAATCACTATTTATTATGTCTTAATTAAAATTGATGCCTTCATTTTTAGATGCTACAAAGGATGACATTCGTATGTATTAAAAAGTGTAAAAGTCGCTGTCAACAATTTTCAATTAAATTCTATCTATGAAGTACCCCTACATGTAATCCATTATTATTTTCGCTGAGTGTACGCTGTCTGATTTGTAGAGTAATTATTTCTTCATCCAATTAGGGAGACTGGGGGACGGGAGCCACAATCACGCCGGAGGACGCTATATATTTATTGTGTCGCTGGTAAGACTAAATGTAGAAATTAATGGGATCTTATCTCATTAACAGCATCAGGTTTTTATTCGAAACAACCGCTATTTGCAGCGCCGTCTACTACTCGTAGCCAACAACGAGGCAGCGGAACAATTGCTCGAATGTACTCTTCAGTTATGGTTGAATATTAATTTATATGTGTAGTTGTTAATAGCTAGCGGGTTGTTTTTATTTTCTGTGTCTCCGTCTGTGTGTATTGTTCAGGAGTCCTAACCCATCTCGAAAACATTACGGGCCAAATCACTTATTGCGCGATCTCCCCCATGGACTGATCTTGGGAGAAGTCCATAATTCTTCAATTTATAACCGGGAATAACCAAGGTGTGGGCTGAGCCAGTACTAAAACTTACACTTAACGCACGTGTGCGGTTTTCTTTGCTGCATCCGCGGTCTAACTTACAATACAATGTTCACACCAGCAGTTGAATCAGTTTGCCTAAAAACCATTTATAAATGCTCGTGTTTGACAGGACCACTTCTGAAAAACGAACCGCATTTAATAGGTACCTGTTTCACCGTTTAAGAAACATCTGAGGAAACTGTAGACGTGGACTTATGACATCATTAAGGAGTTTGATGATGCCGGGCTTTATATGAAGTAATAATTGTTATCGACAACGCTTATACACACACAAGTATTAATAGCAATTTAAAAGAGAACCGGTTAAAGGAGAGGTGTTTGAACCTTTGTCAGATGCAGTCGGCTGCTTTATTCGAATTCGATTCGAAGCCGTTTCGTATTCCCGGATTTTCATGCCTGTTCACAATACCACAGAGTGCGAACATAGAAGCCGCTGCACGTTCACAGCCGCACCATTTTTGGTCCTTCGAGCCGGATATCTGCAATATTAAGATACGTCAAAAATCTAGGATCAAACATTAGCCTTGTTAAAGTTTCTCATGGAGTAGAAACTGCTGCCAAGACATATGTTTGTAAATGCTCTAACAGCAGCATATACAACTGGATAGAAAAAGATTCTGCAACCAGATAAAAAAGGAGCAGTTTAAAAAAAGTTGTGCCCTTTGAATGTAGGCATAAAAATGAATGAATTCAACAGCTTGCCTGCCTTTCGAGTGTAAAAGCTAAAGTTCATTCATACTGTAGATGTTGAACGTGTGCCAGAAAATGCAGCATCTCAAAAAAAATAGAAGAACAAAATACCCCACAATGATGAAAGGACCAAGAAGTTATGTGGGCGAAAATAGAATTTACAAGAATGTTGCGCCTACAATAAACTGCCCATTTATCTTGGTGGATAATTCGCTTTTTGTTTTTTGCCCGTGGTCAGTTCCCTCTACCCCACTTCCACCCGGACTTCATCTGGCTCGAATTTTACACCTACCCCAAAATAATTCGTTTCCAATAATTACCTACAATATCAAATCTGTTAATCTGTCAGATATTAATGTATAGAAGCACGTGTACCCCTTTCTTCTTGCACCTCATTTTATTTGTAGCACTGCGATATAGGCTGCTGTCAGCTGTTCCAACAGCACTAAGTGGATACAAAGGCCATAAATACTAAATATGATTCGTGCGTTTGTATCAGTAAAAGACTAAATAGTCCAAGGCAGTGCTGTAGTAGAGGGCAGAATATCATAATTATACGGGTCCATCTATAAAGTATCATTTTAACATTTTATAATACGAGAACGTAAATATCTATCGAGATCTATAAAGGATAAAGATAAAGACCCTGAGTTTCTCCGACTTCTTTCAAGTTTTTCTTGCTTGTTGCCAATGCTTAAATGTTGTTAGAAATTATCATAAAGAAAATTCCTATTTCAATCCAAAGTTATAAGCTTCCTTTACTATTCAGATAATGATCTAAGGGGATATTTTTTTTTATGAAACTATCTCAAAATGTCTCTTTAAAAAACTTTAAAAAAATTTTAAGACTTTTAACTAGTGAACTAAAAAAGTAAGGAGCAGCACGTCTTCGCTCAATTTTTTAGATTATCTTCCAGCTTTTGTTAACATTGTTCCTGTCTTTTGAATTTAGTCAGAAATTAATTGTGGCTGGTTTTCGATATCATGCATATCTTAAATTTAATAACTTAAAATGTTAAGTACTTAGGTACTTACACTTATCTCACATTTTAATGTATTTATTTTAATATATTTAATGCTTTCAAGAGTGTTACTTGGTGCTTTTCTTGAGCTATTTTCTTAAAGATATTTCTTCAAATAGATACTTTATCAGAAGGGTGTTTCACTAAGAGCGCAAGATTTGAATATCATGTCAATGTACAACAAATGCGTCACTATTTGGTGTGCAGTGTGGCCTGGCGGAATAATTGACCCGTTTTTCTTCGCAGACGAGGCATGTAATGCAGTAACGGTAAATGGCGAACACATTATCGTGCTATAATAACCAAGTTTTTTTGTTCCTCAATTGGAAGATATTGCTATCGACGTCATGTGTTTTCAGCAGGACAGTGCTATACCGCCCGTGAAACATGGACAAGACCGTCCATGTTTCACAAGCCTTTTCCTGGTCGTATCATCTGGAATCTGGAATCTGGAATATGTCCGGAGTGCGGATCGAGATCCGCTGCACGTAGGCCCCATTGGGCCCCTTGTGCTTCCTCCGTGAGGGAAATGTCTCCCTAGGTCATCGACCAGCCCAATGTTGTACAAAATGTGATGATGTTTCCCAGGGGCATTTCCCTCAAATTGGCCATAGAAGGCCAACGTTCCCCCAATATGGATTCTCTGGTCGATGACACGGCGGGACATTCGCAAAGTACATGCTCGATCGTTTCATCTTCTTGTTCACATCCTCTGCAGATGGGTGTGTCACTTTGTCGCATGTTAAAGAGGTGTTTCCTTACCCGGCAGTGTCCGGTTAGGATTCCTGTAACAAATCGCAGTTTACCCCTGGACATTGCCAGATAGTTCCTCGCCGTCTCTTCGCTGGGATATCTCAAGAGATTTCTGGCCAGCTGAGAGCTACTTGTTTCATCCCATAACGTTCGCTGTAACTGGTAGCGTACTTGAAGGACCAGGCCCAAGGATACTCAGGTTGGCTGCCTTCTTGGCCAGTTTGTCAGCTTCTATATTGCCGTTGCATTGTGAGTGTCCTTTGACCCAGCACAGGCAGATGTTATTCATCTGACATGCTCTCACAAGTGCTTGGTGACATTCCCATGTTGATCCTTTAGTTATTTTATAATTTTTCAGGGCCAGTAGTGATTGTCTACTATCTGTGCAGATTCTTATTGTCTTGCCCGTTATTTCTCTGCGAGCAATCTCTTGTGCGGCTATGGCTATACTAGCGAGTTCTGTTTGTACTACACTGGCATTTTTATCCATAGTCCAGCTGCATCGGAGTCGCAGATTCCTGGAATATATACCACAGCCTGCTCCATCCTTTTTCTTTGATCCGTCCGTGAAGACATAGTTTACACCTTCAACGCCGGCCTCGTCTTCACCAGTAGTATGTATGGTGTAAGGTTTATCAAAGACAAGCCGAGGCGGAATACCATCTGCACATGCCTGTAAAAGGGGTATCTTTCTGACAGCCTCAGTCCACAGGCGGCTTCTGGTTTGGCCACAGCTTGCATTTGGTAGTATGCCAACAGATTTAAGGCGAGTCATGGTAGTCAGAACCACTTCTTCTAGATGTAGGTCTAGTGGTGGAAGACACAGCATTATCTCCATTGCTCTCGTTGGTGTTGTTCGCATGGCTCCGGTTATGCTCAGACAGGCAACTCTTTGTACCTGGCCTAGCTTGAGTTTTGCTGTTATTTGTTGACTCTTGGGCCACCAGACAACAGCTCCATAGGCCAACATTGGTCTTATGATAGCTGGTAGTATCATCTCTCGGTTTGGTGATTAGAACTGGCCGCCACGCTCTTGCGATTTAACACCTTTGGACTTCTTTCTGTCTATGGGATCACAGGTTAATGCCAATAGGCCCGCGACCACCGAAGCATTGAAGGCCGAAATTAAACGCTGTACCAACGAAATACCGCCACATGTATGAAACACCGTTATAAAAAATTTCGCGAAGAGGACGCATGTTCCAGCGAAGCCGTGGCGACTAGATCTGATGTTCCATAGGTAACTCCCAAATGACTACATTACAACTCAATAAATATTTCAATACTTTGCTACAGGAAACCATGTTATTGAACCTTGAAATATTACTCTTATTGAAACACCTTTTAGATTGAAACCATGATTTTATAAAAAAATATATTTTCGACCACTTTGTATCCCATACTAAATAAATTGCATTTAAGTGTGTCTTTAGGATAGAGCTATATATTACCTGTCCAGGATAAAAAACCTTATTATTTTTTTTCTAATTTTACCTAGCATTTTAAAACTACTGGAGGGGCAATTGCTCCTACGCGCCGCGCTGTCGAGAAGTACACCAATGACTGTTTAAATTCTGTGGTATCCAGTCGGGGTAAAAATACATTCACAATGCGAGCAGCATAATTCATAATGCTTTTAATGAAGTAGTTTGTGTTTGTCTTTTTCTGCCAAGAATTTTGCTCGTATGAACAACCGCAGCTTTCTCAATTAAATACAACTGGACGACTTAATGTATGAAAGTCGTAGAAGCATTCAATCAGAAATTTATTATGTATCAACTTTGCATTGAAAGACGAGAAGATGTTAGAACATTGTTCTGGAAATGCAAACGTATTTAACTTGAAAATACCTACAGTTTTCCAACGGATTCTTTGCTCTCAGGTGATAATTACATCGTATGAATTAAATGAAATTCAAGGACAACTCTTCCTTTGAGTAGTAGCTTACACTGTACATATTTTTCTAGGCGTAAAAATTCCGCCACTATCAGGGCAGGACAATCAATCAATCAAGGAGCGAAAGTGGTGTAATTTTAAATTAGGATAAAATAAATAGAATATGATAAAATATTATACTAATATATTTCTGCTATAGCCCAGCAGAACTAAAATTGTTGAGTTTATTTTATCAGTTAATATCATCCGTCCCTCCTAGTAAAGTACGTATTAATGAATTACAGATTTGTTATCTGGTAAAACATGGTTACTATCATTGGTTTATTTAGAAAGTCTTTCGATATGATGAATCATCAGCTACTCCAGTCTCTTCACTATTTTGGGTTTAATGATGACTCCATTCAGTCGATGAAACAATATGTTATTGGTGTTCCACAAGGCTCAATTTTAGGACCACTTTTATTTAACATGTACCTATACATCAGTGTCAATATATTTTAAAAACTTGTAAAGCTCGCTTTTATGCAGATGATACTCAGCTATATCACTCCTTTGAAAAGAGCAATATCTATCACGCACCCTGATTAATAAAGATTCATCATCTCTGGTTAATATGTCTGAAAAAAACTGTCTTGTCATCAATCCTGAGAAATCCACTTATATTTTTTGGCAGGTAGCAAAATTTAGGCAAAATTTAGCAGGTAGCCCTGTGCGTATAACTAGGAAAAAAATTCCCTGGATAACTGATAACATTAAATTGCTTATCAAAGATAGGTATAAAGCCATATCTACATTCACAAAAACCCGCGGTGAAACAAAGTGGAATTATTAGAAGCAAATGTTGTAAACTATGCTTTGCTAGCAGAAAAGCGTGCTTACCTTAATTATGTTGCTAGAAATAACAATTCAAAATCACTATGGAGACAATCTCGGAAACTAGAGGTAATGTCAAATACAAAGGCTACGTTGCCGGTACTTGAACTGAGGACAATAATAATTACTTTTTGGATTACCTCAGCAGAATATATAATATATACCTATTCGGGAAAAATAACTCAAACATTAATTACAAACATTACATTAATGAAAAAAGGAACTGGTTTGCTCTTAATCTCGTAACTTTGGAACAAAGACGTAATTAAAAATTCTTCACCAGGCATGAGTCCTTGAGTGTTAATCATATTAAAATATGCTGTCCTTATAAGTATTTTAAAGCATTTAGTTAATATTATTAATAGGATATTGATTGAATTTATTTTTCCTGTAATTTGGAAAACGGTCCTGCATTATTCCAATACCAAAGAATAGTGACCCAAAGAAATTGTCTGATCTTATACCAATTCGTATAATGCCTTGCTTGCCAAGATTGCTGAAAAGATCAATGAAGATTAAAGGTACGAAGAGGAGAAACTGCACTTCCATCTTCCTAACTAGTAACACCAACATTTACCAAGAACAAAACAGATCAGTTTTGTTTTCACAGTTCTACTCAAACTTCTCCAAGTAGATGACAGTTCCAGGTCATCACCACACATAAAGCGAAGGCACCGAACCAACCATTGTAATAGTTTTATTAAATTCACATGGTAATTTCAAAACGATTAAAAACAACACAATTTGACTTTGATAATAATAAAGTGTAAAATAAAGTAAAGCGTCGCCGTATCAAATTTAGCACACTCTCATATCAACCGTTAAAAACAATTAATAATAAATAATAAAAACAATAAATAAAAATAGGTCTTTCTTAAAGATGCATTCCTATTTACATATCTATCATACACCTACTAATTCATGTTTTGGACCCATATCATAAAAAAATATGTATTATTGGAATTTTGTTTATTTGGTTCAGATAATGATTGCCATGCATTAACGGTTGATTTGATGCCTTCTCTATAGATAAAACTCATCATGCAAGATTGAGGTTATGAAATGCAATCTCAAGTAACTTCATCATACACCACATATTCCTCTAGTAGCTTAAACTATCAGAGTAGTGTTAAATTAAATGATATTTCCATTCTTAACTCTGTCTACTGCCCTGTATACTGATTTTTTCTTGTACGACCCATCTCTTAATGTATTCACCAGAATAGCTGTAGCGGCAATTTACAATATTCCGATAGGGATAGGGCACTGAGCTGGTGATCGCTCGATGGCATCTGGTACACGGACCTGGCGCTTCGCGGTACTTTGTGCATTTCTGCCGTTTCAATCGGGAGCATGTTCTCTCTCCCGACGATTGTATCTCTCCGCTATTTATTCGGTAGTTGCACTGCCCGGCTGTATCTCTATCAGGGCTGCGAGCTACGCGCTATCTCTATTACCACCGGCCCACTCTTGATTATTTTACATTTACACGCATTTCTCTGAGCCTCCGTGGTCTTGTCGTCGTTTTGTCCCTGCCTCGATGGAATAATTATAGCCATTACTCCTGGACAAAAGCAGATTAGATCGCCGATAATAATTGGCTACCGTAATATATTCTGCCGGATTAGCATGGCTTCGTTTATGGGCAAGGTCGGGGGCACCTCGAAAAAACGGACGCTGTCAGCTTCTCGTAATGTTGTTAAGCTTCTGGCCTATGTGTTAAAATTTTATGATTAAGGCCCCCAGATGGTACACACTAAGATGTGACTTAAATTAAGTTTTCGATTGACGTCACGAAGTGTTGCCAAATGTTCTTTCTTAATCTCAATCCTTATATACTGAGTGACACTAACTGACTAATATGGCCTGCTCAAACTAAAATTGGTAAAAATTACTGGATTATATATGGATTTGTGCCAAGTTTTGGAAATTTGAAAGGTATTTTTTCAGCTAGCATCTTACCTAAGCAATGTTAAAGGAAACATAAAATTGCATATACAAGGTAGTTAGTTTTCTCCTAAATTTCTTTTAAATACACTCTTTTGAAGACCATTACGTTTAAGTGCTAGAATGCGGTGGAATTTATAATATAAAATATTATTGCTTATTGCCATAAGAGCAACGTTGGCCTTTTGGCGGACGGAAGACTGAACGGTTGTGACGTAACGAAAGGTTATGGATCCCTGTAGTGAATTAAATCTTATGTAGGTTATGTAGTGATTTTATTCGGTTTTCCATGACTATTCTTTCGGGACCTGGCTTAATGTCACGACTGCCGAAATCCTCTTATACGATCTAACTTAAAGGCGGGTACACACTGGCGAGCTGTAACTGTAACTGCAACAGTTGCTGAAATAAAAACTCATTAATGTAGACGTGTTGCGAACCAATTTCGCGAGTCTACCTCAAACTGATCACAGCGAACCACCAGATGTCGGTTTTTACAGCTAACAAAAAGTGCGACGAGGAAATAGTTCTTAACTTTAATTGATTGTTACAAAAATATGCCAATAATATGGGACCCAAAAATAAAGACTATTATCAAAGCTATTATATAAAGACTAAATATAAAAATAAAGACTAAATTTTTAAATTGGCCACTAATATTTTGAAATTTTGAAGCAGCAAGTAACGATTAAGTAACGATCAAGTAACGAACAAGATCCATTTTTCTTTTCGTAAATAGAATGACGCCACCAACGTTGTGGTTGTTCAAAATATAAGCGGCACTGGCAATCATTTTTCTAGGAACCGACATGTTGACGGCAAGCTCTGTGCGCACCATGTGCGAACTCTGTGGTTCAAGAAATTGTGAATACCCGCCAAAGGGAAGACGTTACACACGTACATACCAAAATTTGATACAGTAACTGCTGTAGTCACAGTTACAGCTCGCCAATGAGTACCCGGTTTAAAATATTGCCGGCCAAAAACCACTGCAGCCTCACACTATCCAGCATCAAAGAAATACTTAAGGATATATTATTAAAAATACAAACAAAAGTAGATCCTGGATTGGATTATTTTTAAGTTAATCAGAAAATTTCAGAAGGATGGGATGTTAAGGAAGATTTTGATTTGTCTGTCAGAAGTCAGAAGTGTTTTTTGAACGTATGGGGGGAGGACGAGCAATTAGAGCTCGTTGCGATTACCCGCTTACGCGTTCGGGTAGCTTGCGCCGAGAAGAGGCTCGCTAATTAGACCCGGGTCCTACACAGAAGGCCGATGTGGCATCGTGGTACGCTGTCCGTAGACACGATGGCTCGGTAAAAAAAGGACAAACTACACGCCAAGCACCGCTCGCCCTTTGATCTCGCCATAAAGAGATATAACCATTAGGTTTTCATCATACTATGCCGGTCGCTGCGGCCGCTCCTGGCCGGCTTGTGTGCTCACAGGGATTAAGGAAATATAAGTGGCGAGCTAGGAGACTACTCGTTCATTATGAATTAATGTAGACCTTCACATCAAACGCGGATGTTCATTTCTGCAATGGAACGGCTTCCCGCCCTCCCCGCTCCGCCCATCGTTGTTGTTATTCTTTCCGTATATACTCGTCAAAGCAAAAAGAAAAATAGCCCGCACCGCTCCACATCAAGCCTCAGACGTAGGTACAGAATGACGCATAATCGCCGCATATAGGATTTTAAGGGAAAAATATTTAACCATAGAATAGCGAACAGAGATGTATTCGTTTCAGGAATCTCTCACTTTTCTAATATTAATCTACGATATTAACGAACTGTTTGATATACATCCCTGCCGAATGATGGTATATCTACTACAAAAACCTTGCTTGAGATTGGATCTCTCCTATGCGAATAGGCTACCGGAAACATGTATACATTCCGTATATATATTTGGCACCCAGCGCAATTCCATTGGTCAGATTCGAATCTAAAACCAATCAGAGTTCGAGTGCTATACCGTGTACGCAATTAGACTGCATTTTTTGTGCCAAACGCGCATACGAAATGTAACAAAATAATTTAGTTCCTACAAATAC
>CAXKVY010003259.1:0-84730 GCA_964058915.1 Tetropium fuscum
AAAAATTTCTGGATATAATGTGACCTCTAGTAGTATTGCAAGTAAAAATATCACATTATCATTGTTTAACTATTCGGAGGCTTCTTTTAGTTATGTTACTATAGCCGCCCAAAAAAAATTCGAAATTCCGGAAAGTTTAAACGTGTGAAATTAATAAGTGGAAATTTTTCTGTAATTTATTGTAATAATATTGATAATTGTAAAAATAAAGACGCGGGAACTGGAGTGATTTTAGTTAAATTTATTTGGCGACACATAGGAGGAAAGATTATGTGGTGGTTACAAATCAATATTATGGATTTAGTTATATATGGAGCTCATATTTGCATTACTTTTTATATGGTAAATGCATATAATTATATATTGAATGTTTATTTTTTACGAATTCGTTTTATTTTGTATATGCTAGCTTTATTAACGTGATTTGGTACCTTAATATACGAAGCTTGTGTTTTTGTAGCAATTTTTCATCATTTGAAGCGGCTTTATTAAGACGAATATTTACGGGATCTGCCAGGAACAAATCTGACACTGCTCGAGCAAAAATTGCTTCTAGGACTTTCATAACCTCTCCCTGTCTTTTTGTCAGTAATAAAATTTACACTAACCCGCCTATAACTATAAAATTTAAAGAAAATGTTCGCAACAAACTTTCACAATCATCTCTTCTTCGAGGCATTTTAGTTGCTAGCCAATAATTTATTTTTTTATCAAGACTCATTGTTCACTACCTGGGTACTAGATATATTGTAATGTTTTGTCGTAGATAGGTACCAGGTAGTTTGCACTTGAATCTTCACATCACCATCTTTGTTGCAAGCAGCAAGGTATTCAAATACCTATGGAAAGGATATATGCAATTGATTACAACAGGATGCTACAGCGAAAATAGTCCGGGAGCCTTCTAATCCCAGTGCACAGCATGTTTCCGGCTGCATCTGACGGAATTTTTAAAATTATACTTTGTAGGTGCACAAAAGTTTGTGTAACCATAAAATGTGGTTGCAAAAAAGCATTTCTGATGTGTTCTCTTACCTTCCAAATCTGCCAGGGAACTGTTTCTATGGACGACCTGCCTTTGACACGGTTGACGAAGAAGGGGATACAGATCCACTCCCGGTTATCCTCGATGAAGATCAACCCAAAAAAATCAAAATGACACACGTTCTTGAAGGAAAGTGAATGCTCTACAACTTCTTCGACGTCGACCTTTTCGGAGGAACCATATTTTGAAGAGTTATCTTAACAAATAGAGCAAAGTCAGGCGGAAATGTGAATTTCGAGGGCGGCTATCTCGAGAACAGGAAAACGTGTCACAAATATAAGTAGCGATTCTTGTAGAAAATTTCATCAGCTTGGTTTTGTATAGAATGGTCAAGCCGTTACGACGCATTATATTCGAGATATAAGCTAAAAACCAAAAAATAGGACTATTGAAGTGCCCCCTCCCATCTTACCACATAGGAAAGGGGTTTTTGATATGTTCATCTCCAGATTAGACCAAACTATGTTCAGGAGTCAAATTTCCTGTCCCTAAAATTTCCCACTATAATCATTCGTTGCCTGGTCTAAAATGTAGATAACTCTTAAGTAATCAGAATACGAAATTTTTATATTTTCTCGGAAAATTGTTTGGCAAAATAATTGATATGGTATGATCATAGAAATAGCGTTTCTTCATGATTATCTCGCACATTGAGCTCATTTTCTGAGCCACTGTTGTAGCCGTGGTCAGTCTAATCATGAATGTAATTTAATAATTGCCTGTACCTCAAAATAATATAATGTATGCAGAAAATAATGTACGTTGGGCGGCTTGAACCCCTTCAATGGCCGATAGAAACCCTGCGTGATATTTAACTCCTAGCGTGACGTTCTATCTCTACTCAAACCGCGCACGTTAACTTTGTGTTAATTCGGTTTAAAATGAAACGGAAATATTTAGAATTCAGACGAATCAGGGAAATTTATTAGCTATTACGCTTTCTATTGCAATTAAAATTAAATTAAAACTTACATACGCTGAAAGATTAATTACTTTGCATTTGACATGCAAAGTAAGTGTTCATATAATAATGTGAGTAAACACATCTATTGTAAAAAAGCTTAAGTTATGGCCGTTAGCCTTGAACTTAACAAAATAATATTTTACCAGTAATTTGCCGTCTCAAATTCAAATTCCCATGGCAACCAGTTTTGCAAAATTACAGTAATTTTCGCAAATTTACATTTATAATTAGTTTGAAATTCTCAATAATTATTATAAATATTTTCGATGTAAGCAGCAAGTTATTTATATAACCACTATATAAACAATTTATTCAGAAATGCTAAATGTTTCATCGAAATTATAGGTGGAATAAATTTAGATATACTCATGGCAGAAAAAATCATAAAGGGGTACTTCTAAGAGCTGAATATTTTGTACTGATGTGCTTATTCGATCGACTAGGATCAGATTATTTCACCTCCTAAAATATTTATTTGGATGAGAGTACTTCTCACGGTAACTACTCTAGTCAAAACGAAAAAGGAACCACTTCTATCTTTTGTTATATTTTATTTGTGCCATCAAGTACAAAGATAAAACTGTGTGTCCACTTAATACATATATTCCAGTTAAATAATTTGTAGCAAAATATTTATTCATATCAATTTTTTTTTAATTGTAACAAAAAAACTGAACCAATTTTTTACTCCAATAGAAAAATGCGCTTATCTAATTTCGGGAAATATGAAAGGAACAAAATTAACGTTTACGTGCTTGGTAGACCCAGAAGGCATAGTGTACTTAACAGACATTCAGATTGCTGGGTCATCACTCTGAATCAAGAGGGTCACTCAAGACAGCAAGTAGCCCTAATGTTAGTCGCAATGCCATAAATAGAACGAGCGGATAAACCAAGAAGACTAGAACAAGGAGACCGAGCTATCGTAAAATAGCTACCGAGAGAACAGCACAAATGACAATCCGCTAGGGAATTAGCGGCGCTGTAAGCGGCGTCTTACCCAGCACCGGGAGTCTCCGTCAACTTTCGTGCTTTCTCAGCCAATGTGCTTTCTCAGGGATTGGCCTTCGTGCTTTCCCAGCCAATGTGCTTTCTCAGGTTTCACATGTGCAATTGTGCGCGGTTTCGCTTTGCGCAGGTAAGAGTCCGCCACCATTAAGTTTATCTTTCGACGTATTTTGCTCTGCCCGAAACACGCAAGTTCTCTTGGTCTCTTTGTTCTAGTCTTCTTGGGATAAACATCGTATTTCGTTCAGTCGCTGCGCCATCTTTATATTTAAACTTCCTCGGCGGCAAATTCAAATCAACGTGTAAGTTGATTTGTAAGTTGTAAGTTGTAAGACGCTGGCGGCCATTTGAAAGTGCACGATTTTTTTTGATATTGTAATGTGAACTTTTTATATTCATTTTGACATTTAAACTTCAAACAAATGTCAGTAATTAACTCCGTAATTTACAAACCACTTTATTGGTTTTAAGTTGAAATTTCATTGCTTGAAAATGATTGGTCATTACAGGTAGTTGCAGATGAACTAAATGTGAATAACAGTTGTATATTCAAACTCAAACAAAAATGGAATGCAGTAGGAAACGTTCGCTACGTCCACGGCGGAGGGCGTCGTAAAAGGTGGACTGTGGAGCAAGACAACCTCTTCCTAGATCATCTTAGAATGAATCCCTTTGAAACAGCAGTGACGGCCTGTTTCGAAACGGAGTTTCCTGGATCTGTGAGGTCTGCAAGGCGGCGGGTGAAGGGTTCAGAGTTACGAAATTATGCGGCAGCAAAGAAGGTATTTTTGGAGCCAAGGCATAAAGAACAACGTCTTAATTTTGCGAACCAGTTTGTCGGTAGGCCCGACGACGACGAATAATGTCATATTTTCCGACGAAAAGGTCTTGTCATGATGGTTCCATCCGCGTCTACCGACCTCAGAATTCGAGGTATGAAGAGAGGTATATTAAACCTACCGACCGGAGTGGACGTTTTTCCATCAATGTTTGCTTGCGCATGGATAGTTCCGTAGGTCTCGGTGTTTGCTAGAGTGTTTGCTTTAGAAAAAAGAGGATTCGGTCATTTAAGGTGTACAATTTAAAACAAAAACAAAAGCAAGTAAGAGACTTAAAAGTATATATATATATATATATATATATATATATATATATATATATATATATATATATATATATATATATATATATATATATATATATATATATATATATATATATATATATATATATATATATATATATATATATATATATATTATCAAGGAAAGTATGAATCATTAAAATTATTTTAAGCTAAGTTATAGAAGAAGGTCTTAAATTTATTTTCAGACCTTAACTCATCACGTAGCATCTCAAAGTTATCTTTCAATTTCAGATGATTCATCAATTCATCAAACTTGAACAAAAGTTCACAACGTTCCAAATACTTGTTAATGAAAACATCATATGCATATGTTATATTATTCTTTTCCTGAATTTTGTCATTTTGTGCACAAGAAGTTTGTCTACTCAGGTTTTGTTCCCATTAAATTTGTTTTCACATATATCACACATGAGAGCCATATTTTTAACACAAACACACACTAAGTTACTAAATACAGAAAGTCTGACAAATATCGCACGAGTATCAGAGAGGGTTGTCTCTGCTAGTATTAATATTAAGTATCAAACCCATACAATGGCAAAGAAAAGCGAAAAGCACGGTTATTTTTCAACTGACAATTTGGTATCTAAAGTTACCATTAGTGGCGCAGCGACTGGGTGGAGGGCGACCTTTATCCACTCGTTAAATAGAGCCTGGAGTAGTTATCAGATTGGTATTCAGGCACCTGAATACCCATGATGCGGTACGGGATGCGAGTGTGATATGTATACAGTCTTGGAAAGCCATGATGAACCCCTAAGTGACGTCAGTGCAGCCGACCCAGGCCCATATTTCCCAATAGGCTGAGAAGGCTGCAGCCTAGTGCGGTAGATTTTACGGGGCGGCAAAATTATATTTTTATAATGCACGACACACTAAGAAACAGAAAAAAAAATATTTTGAATTAAATAATACAAGTGAAAGTACGTCTGAGGATAATGCCATGCCCGGGACCAGCCAGACAACCACGCGCAGTAAGTTAAACGGAAATTGAAAGCGAAGTAAATTGACAGCTTTACGGTGACGGGCGTATTATCTGTCGTTGGGTTATTCAGTGGACCAAATGGTATTCGAAAAAGTTGGAAATAAATAAGAATTGAATTTTCGTAAATAGTTTTGTTGTCTCTCTTCGAGACATTTTAATTTGCCTGGGGGTAAAAATGCCAAATGAAAAACCCTTGTAAATGCAGGTCCAAAAAGTTAACAAAAATAGGGAAAAAAGGAAAATAGAATGACTGATTTTGTCATTTAAATTGAGTTAAAAATGTTTTTCTATTTATTGATTTCTAGTAATGCAATAAAATAGTTGAATTTTGTAGAATTTGGAAAGAAAACTGACTAAAAAACAAATAAACAAACATAAAGGGTAAATTGATCAAGTTAAAATAGTTTAAAAGACCTTAAAGAGCTTAAAATTATGGTTAAAAATTGAAAATTATTACATCGGTTGATTGAATATGGGTAGATTTTGATATATTAATTTATGTTTTCTTCAAAAAGGTGTTGTTTCTTAGGGGACTATCATCTTAGGGGACAAAGGTTGTGTAAGTTTCTGATAGAGATGTATCTATTGGAGTCCGTGAGCTATTTGTTTTCTAATACCTTTAGTTTTCTTATGTTCGTGGCCGATGCGCTGCATCACATTGGTGCCGCGTACGTAAGGGCCGGCCTCAGTATACAAAACAATAAACCAATAGATTTCAAAAAATATGCTTCGCAAATTTATTCAAAAACGTCATTTTTGACATTACAATATTGCTTTTTCTCTCAATAAACAATTTGTTCGCTAATGATCGTATATTCTAATCAATTTAATATGTAGTAAATCATCAGGGTGGAGGAGGAGAAACGGGGCGGCAAATAGACGTTTGCTTAGGGGCGTCAAATTAATAAATGCGGGCCTGAGCCGACCTCAGAAAGGGAAAGGTCAGCTAATGACATAACTGGGTAATATTACTTCACAGTAGTACTGACGACGAGTACCCTCGGACACCAAAACACTTATACTTCGCTTGACGCACGTTTCTCGAACCAAGTTGACATCATCCGAATACGATTCAAAATGTTTTAAGCGATTAAAAAAGTTGTTAATTGACTCGGAATGATGCCAACTCGTTTGACAAAACACGCGTCAAAGTGTTTTGGCGTTCGTGGAAATTCATCGTAGTCGTTGTCAGTAGTATCATCACATCAAAGGTGCCAACCCTCTCCAGATTTACAGTACTATGTTTAATTAAGAAATTATTTTATTGTCTTAAGCGATATGTTTTGACGTGATACCTAGTTTCTCCCATTTTAATGTTTCACATTACAACATAGCTGTCTTTATCGTGGCATACATATTCAGATTATAATCCCTAGCTATAGAATTTCCTAATTTTTTTATAGACATTAAACGCATATACAGTTACCTTAGCGTACACATTTGCATTATTACCGGAACACCATAATTTCAATCGATTATAAATTATAACCTTGCCTTTGTTAAGGAATCCCCGACGGGCATTCGGTGTCGGACATGATCATTGTTCACCATTAGCGCATATCTAGGCACCGTTGGGTATGTGAAATTTCACTCGAAACGTTTTTATCGTTGTACCGATAGGAAAAGGAAAAATAGAACGGGGAGTTAGACAACTTTTTCCGTGAACGTTAATTAAATTTTAATCATGTGCTGCTACAGAAGGGAACAATACTCGGCTTTTTGCTGATGAATAGACGTTCAATCAGTTGAGTGAAGGACACCTGAATAGTCCGCTTCAGTTTTTGTTAGGCAAATAAATCCGTCTAATTCATTTTTCCATTGGCTGAATGGATCTTTCGGATAATTTAAAACGCGTTACAGTCAGTACTGTCCGATTATACGTAATTATTTTACTCTCCTGGTTTCGCTAAAACCGCATTACGTTTTTTATATTTTCATGTAGGTTACCGACCTAATAATTTTAACTCTGATACCATTTCCTGTTTATTGTTAAATCTATTTTGTCTTTTATTGTTATCGAATACTTTGACATTGCTTTTGTTAGAAATATATCAATTTATGCCCAATTTTATTCCAATGAATATTATTGAAGTTCCTTATTTTTTATAAAATTGTGTGAAAAAAATATGTGTAAAATTATTAGTATTAAGGTTGTGAGAATCGAATTAGGTCATGCACTACCTATTATTATAGTGATGATTACGAGCCCCTTCCCATATCAGTTGGCCCACCCATTGAAATCTTAGTTTTTTGGTCAGCATCAAAACATAATAAATACTACAAGCTGTGTTTAGGTCTCAAAGTAATTAATAAGGCATATTTAATCTTATGCAGTAGAAAACACCCAACTTTATTGGTCTTCACTCAAATGTGTAACAAAGAAGCAAAATGTTGCAAGTACGGCGAACAACCGGTTTTTTATTCATTACAAAGTAAGCCTACAATTCGAAGGTGGCCGTGGAAAACAGACGCCACAACAATTAAACAATTATTGCTAATACTCATAGCTGTCAGAATTTATTTGATACAGCTTCAAAGTAGTTGTGTTCTTTAAAAATGGGCAGAGGAAAGGTTATGGATAACAAAATTCGTTCACTTATTATAAAATTTTTCAATTGTGGGAAGTCAAACTCGGAAATTGCAAATTTATTAGAATTATCGCGGTATAGTGTAAGAAATATAGTTAGAAGATATAAAATGACCAGTTCAGTCGCTGCAAAGCCCCGATATGTAAAAAAAACAAGATTACAGATTGTGATAGAAGAGCGTTAAGAAGAATTATCCAGAAAAACAGACGTTCCAGTTAACTCGAGTTAAGTGTTTTGTGGAGTGATGCCGTTGGAAGACGTTGTTCAAGATCAACAACTCACAGAGAGGCTCACAAATTAGGATTTGGGACTTACAAGGTAAGTTTTTTAATAAAAAAAATGAACTAGAAAAATTAAAAGTGACAATTTTGCATTAGGCCAAAGACAAGCCACTTTTAACACCACGGCAGAAGAAAAATAGGGTAAGATGGGCAAAAGAACATAAGGATTGGACATCTCAGCAATGGCGTGCAATATAATGGAGCGATGAGGCCCGATTCGGAGTTTGTGTTGGAGATAGTCGAAGTAGAGTTATTCGCAAAAAAAAATTAAGCATTCCATGCTGACTGTCTTAAAGGAAAACTAAAATTTCCTGCATCCGTCATGGTGTGGGGAAGCATGTCATCAAAAGGAGTAGGAAAACTCCATTTTATTGTCGGAAACGTGGATACAAACAAATATTTGGCCTTTAGAAAAATCACTTTTACCGGTCATGGAAGAGTGTTTGACATCAGGCCAAGAATTTATGCTTCAGCAGGACGGCGCAGCATGCCACACCTCAAAACGAAGTTTAAAATGGATGGAGGACTATGGTATACCACTTTTGGAATGGGTTTCTAGTAGTCCGGATCTATCACCCATTGAAACTTTGTGGCACGAGATGAAAAAGGTGCTACGGAAATACCCTGCTCGAACAATCCCTGAACTGAAGCAAAGGCTTCAGGAAATATGGGATTCTTTTACACCAGAATTATGCCAAGGCTTGGTTAATACTATGCCCCCACGAATTTCGGCTGTAATAAAAAATAAAGGTGATGTTACCCAGTGGTAAATTATAAAATTGTTGTTTTGTTAATTTAACGTATTTGTTCACATTTATTTCCTTTTATTCTCATTTTGTTAGTTATCAGTCTCAGTCACTTAAGATGTATTTTTGTGGTTAAAAGAACCACAAAAAAGAATAAATAAATTTGGAAGTTCGTGTCGTATATTTTCTTCTTCTACTTTTGCTCCATAAGATGAAATTTCTGACTAATCCCTAGGTGGGCCAACTGAAATGGGAAACGTTCGCAGACGACGCAAATGTTTGTGCAGAACAATCCTGCTCGCCTGCAGCCACAATTTCTCACGCAATTCTTCTTGCATGTGCAAGAAATTAGTTGCAACAGTTGTTCCGGCGCTGGAGACTGCAACGTAGTGACAGGAGTCAAACCGTTTTTCGTGGATTTCCATCCCCACTGCTTAGGATCCAGTTCATTACCAAGCCAGATTTGAACTTGGTGGAACACCCGCAGAGAGTGCTGCTTCGCAGCAGCAGCTGTAGGGGGAAGTGATGTGAGGTTAGCTGTGATCTTGAAGGCAGATGTCAGGTATTGCCTGTACCTCAGCCTGTCAATTGTTGTATTTTGAGTCTTACCACCATATAGTGCCTATATTTGTTGTCTTTGTTTTTTCGGACGCTCCCTACCCGATCGTCTGACAAAATATTATCGTCTTACGGGATATATATTGTGTATTAAAATGCGTATACTTTTAATCACTTCAATAATAATGACAACCTAATTAATTACAATAAGTTGGTAATTAAATAATTGTTCAAATTCATTCAAACCATCAGTAAAACAATCGTTTTTAATTAAAATATAGGAAAATAGAGCGCCATTACGAGATGCGAGAGACCTCTTCGATTTCGCGGCTGGTCCGAAAAATGCACAAAATTCAGCGCGCTCTAGCGCCCAAGCCATTCATCCGATTAAAAAATCGTATAGGATATTTTTTTGTATATTTTCTCTAGTTTATTTTTATATATAGACTATTTGCTCAAAAAATTCATCGTTTTCGAGTTATAAGCAAAAATCTTTAAAAAAGACGAAATTTTGACAGTTTTCTTTGTTTTTCTCAATGATGCGGCACTTTTTCGAGAGGGCAAACTTGAAATTCGGATTCAGCACACCAAAAAACATGGGGAACAGGCGAGAAAAAAACTTCTGTATTTTTTTCTCGGCTCACCTGGTTTCTGACACCAAGTGATTGGACTATAACTTAATTTTAGTACAGTGCCGAAGGTCTACATTCTACGGACTATTTAAGGCCTTAAAATGTACTACCTAAAAATGAAGAAAAATTAGGGTGGAAAAGCAAACTCACATTATACATACATTTATATTAGTTATTAAATTTAATCGGCTTACCCTATTTTTAGGCAAAGAAATTAGAGCATTAAATACAGTTAACGCACGCAATTCACGCGAGAAAATGGAACGCAGATAAAGCCGTTTTAAATTCAGCTTCGAATGTTTCCGAATAACGCACAAACAGGTAGGACGGGTTGGGCTATCGCTAACTCGGTTGACATTTATTATTTCCTTTATTAGAGCCAGAGGGTTAATAACTATGGGATCAAACTGTATAATTCTATTTCAATTAAAAAGTCATTTGACTGTTAGTTTTACAAACAGCGAACAGCTGCATATGTATTAATGTCTATAATAATTCGGTTAAATAGTTAAAATACAAAATGATATTATATTATGAGTAAGTAATACTAATAAATTGTGGAAATATGTTTCGGTTAAAATAAAAACGCGATAGGGTTTTTTGGGAAGGAAAAAAATGGTCGAATTAGGTACTACTCATATAATTAAAAATAAATTTTAGAGATTTAAAGCTTTGTTAAAAGCATATGGGCGATGCTATAAAAATATAATATAACAGAAGGGATGTAGTCTTCTACTTACCTGAAACACACTTGGCAATTAAATCCACCTGCGCCATTAATTTGGCTCCAACCCCAAAAACGCTTCCCCGACAAATGCGGACAAATGTAAGACAACCTAAATATTTACAAAAATATTCCTTTGATTTCATTGATATTCGAGACTAAGAGCGAGATATTATATAGACACCTGATAATGTTACATCAAGTTAGTGCGGATGCATTAGTGCAAATTTATTCTGGTGCACAGAAAGCCTGGAGTAAATAAATGAAGGTGCCTCCAAGTCATTGTTAGGACCACATTCTTGGGATCCCCCATCCAGATCATTGTTGTGACCACATCGTTGGCTTTCCCATCTAGGTCATTGTTGGGACCACAAGCCTGGATGAAGCCTGAGAAATTCGAAGAGAAGATCTCGATATTTATGTAGTCCCTTTTTCCTCCTCTTTTGAGATGATGTTCGTCAGCCTAGTTACTCAACGACCAGTCCCCACCTCCTCTTGTGAGATGATGTTTGTCTCGGCCGTAGCCAAAAGCTACGAACATCATCTTTGTACATGAACATGTCTTTGTAGTCGTTCGTTCGATGATAGATGATGTTACTATTATTTTGTTGAACCCTATACCTTATATCACTATGGGGTGTTCCTTCGCTTGTTATCATGCTCCCTAAGTATTTATACTCTTCACATTTCTATAACTTTCTTAATTGCAGATCAGGGTCTTTCTGCTCCTCTCCTATGCGTAGGTATTCTGTCTTCTCTGTGTTCATATTCATACCCCATTTTTCATATTCTTGTAAAAGTTTTCTTAGCATGTAATCAATATCTCCTTCACAGTTTGCAATGATTACTTGATCGTCAGCAAAGAAGAGAGTTGATAAGCAGTTATCTCCAATACCAATTCCCATTCCTGTAACTTTCTTTCTCCAATTTTCCAAAGCTTCTTGAATGTATATCTTAAACAAGGTGGATGATAGATAGCATCGCTGTTTAAGACCCATCGTGACCTTAAATGGTTTGGAGATTTTATTTCCAACCTTCACGACGCTTTCAGGGTTCTGATATATGTTCCAAATTGCACGAATGTACGTTTAATTATTTACACTTATCCAAAATAAATGCATCTATTTGCCTCTCACTCTACAAAATCCCAGCCTTAAATGAAAACATTAAAATATCAGAAATTCCGCTCTAAATACCACTAAATACGATGCTGCCATTACCAATAGAATTACGTCACTCGTGGCAGTGCTGGCTGGTATATGAGACAGATATGAGGCAAATTATTCTGGTTTACAACACAGTTTTACCGTTGATTGAAGAAACCTTACCTTCATTCAACAGTTTTACACTAGCAGAAATAGCATAACATACAACCAAGGTTGGTGGTTACACAAAATTAATTATATTGTGAAACTAAGATCTCTAAGTACGGCTGTTTACACGGAAGAGGACTCAATTAAATTATGGTTATATTATAACTTAAGAAGACAATAACTTTTATATACGTTTCCGTTGAATCGTAATTATCATAATTATTGTGCGTTAAGGTAGTTCAGGTTTTTGCGGAAATTGCAAAAAATCCAGTTTCTTACATCTGCTTTAATAAGTATACACGTTAGTCGTTGTTTAAGCTGTGAATCACCTGATAATAACAGTTAATGTCCATCATTAATTCGTCGTATACAAATGCATGAAGCAAATTCACAGGTAATAAAATGCATAAGATGGGAGATAAAATGTTTAAGTAGGGAATAATGGTACACCATTTGATCATCATCTTATTATAATTACTTTTAAAAATGCAACCAATTTTTGTAAGTAAAATTTAATTAACGACTAGTTCATTAGGTCAATGAAGTTAGAAAGTGGACTTGGTATGATATTATGTGGTACTATATAAAACATTTAGTTATCCTAAATTGGTATCCAGTGCATATCTCTCTCCCCGAAAAAAAGGGTTAAACAAACGTGGCTGGCTTTCCACATACCTACATATACATATATATTCGGTTTAATTATTTTTTTGATTGGAAACATTCATTATAGTTTCATATGCATACAAGCTTATTACAAATGTATAATTTTCCATATCACTTTTCTGACTATAATCATATAAAACTGTATTATGAAAGAATAATAAATTGTTGTTCGGCTAACTGCGGATTATATAAAATATTGTTTTCTGAGACTTGATTTTATGTCATCCTAATCTATTCCTACAGGACTTTGAACTTGACGACATTTTATAACAAATCTTAAATTGCAGGATTTTAAGATTTGTTATAAAGGACAAGTCGTATAAATAATTATCAAAGATCAATAACTAATAAACTGTGTCTAAATTAAAGGATTAATATGCAAGAATAGGTGTCAGTAAGAGGTTCGAGATTTATAGCTAGGAATCAAGGTATAAAACGTAGAGGGAACGCGCCAAACAGAAAGTTAAGTCAGAAGTTGGAATTAATCGTAAATATATGTTCAGAATTCAAAATTATAATATATAATGATCGCGATATGGTAGTTTTAAATGTAGTTATAAAAATCAAATTTTATAAATCAATCTGATGGTTCAAATTAAACTAGCAGTGCAAGAAAGAAGTATGTAACCAGGAAGTTGTTTTGTTTTCGAAAGCGGAGAACATCCATAGCAACAAGTAAAAAGGAGTCTAGTTACGGCCTTCGAAGCAACAGCCACGCTTGTAAGTTTTGTAAAAGATTTTAATTAAAAAGTGAATAAAACTTAAAATAGTCATTTGAAATTCGTGCTTAGTAAGCAGTAATATAATTACCTGTGGTTTTGGAGCAATGAAACTGCAAATATAAGTGTTTTTCGTCGACTTTACAAGTGTTAAAGGAAGAAGCTTGGTAGCGTCCCAGCTCAGTGAAGGAGGAACTGCAATTGAACAACAATCAAATACAAGATAAAAACTTCCGAAGTGAGACTATCGAGTGATAGTAGTTTTGAGACAATAGCAGCAGCAAGTGAGTTAAAATTAGATAAATCCCTAGGCGTAAGCAGGGTACGAGGGGAACCAGCAGGCATTCCAGAGGCAGTGCAGCGATATCCCGCTAGATGACACCATCACCAGAGCCCGACAGCGTAGTTTATTAGTTCGCGTACAGTGCATTAAAAATTGACAGGTGATTAGTGTAGGTATATAAAAATTATTACATTTCAATTACAATATTTCGAGTTCTTTCGCCTGCCAAAAGTTTTCCCAAGGGGGAAAACTGTCTGCTCCTCTTACTATACATAACAATCCTAAAAAAAATCTTTGACCCTAATTAATGTAAGCTGGAATGTATCTATATATTGGTCTATAAATAGTGGTAGTCGTTCGAAGTTGTAAGTTTTTTCATACCCATCGCGTGCATCGATAGTTTTATTTTTGGGATTTGGCTAGTACCCTGGGTGAAAAAAATATTTTTCATTTGCAGGATTATAGTCTAAGAGCTAATGGCCTTGATAACATAGGTACGCATTTTATTGCAGCCGAAATAAAAATGTTAGTTTAGGTCGTTAAGTATGGAAATATCTGTATGGCTTTATAGTCTTATGGCGTGGCCATTTTAGTGAAGGAAGCCTGGAAAATGGCTAAAATTACGTAAAAGTAATTGTGCAATAAGGAGTTATGCATTCCAGATGGATTTTTTGAATCCATTCCATAGGCGTACTGTGGGGCAGGAAGTGGATAAGTATATAAAAAATTAATATCGGCCATCGGGTATGAAAAGTACTCATATTACTGAAGCTAATTCATAGTTACGGATAATTTTTTATAGTCAATTTCAGGTCGCATTCGGGTAGCAATCAGAATTCATGTGAATAGATATATATGTCCTCTATTATTGCAAGAGTGGTGATTTTACCTCCTATTTTTAATTTTTTTGCATAACTGTAAATTATTTTTCTTTGTTGGATCTCAGATGCTGCCTTCAGAACCGACAACTATTCTATTTTGAACGAAATTTTCATAAGAACAATTTCACCAATTTTGTTTACATGATTTTGAATATCTTTTGAGAAAACTATTGTACTTGATAAACAAACCAACTTATTTTCTTGGTACATGGTGCCTTTTATTTACAAATTACCGTAAATGATGTTATTTTTTCACACTTGTATGATTCACCACGAAAAGGTTGTTTTGAGATTCATCTTTCCAATTCTCGGGCACATAAAAAACGTGCTCATACTTGAGCATCAGTACATCCTCCAGTAAGTCCTCCTTCATGTGACCTTAAGTCGCCTGTTTTGTTGCTCGAGAGCTTCATGCTCCTAGTTATCTGCTTTATTGACAAGCCAGTTACCGTACTTTAAATCCGACCAAAGTTATTCATTTCATTGTTAATTCAAGTTAATGTTCATTTGTCATATTAATGATAGTTTGTACTATTCTAGTAACGAAAAAAACAGCAATACCGTTTTGGTGGTGGAAAAAAGGTGTCATACCGGGTCAAAGGTTACCGTTTTGGAGAAACCTTTCTTTTTACTTACTAGTTTTAGCATTAGTAAAGTCGTTGAAGGTTTTTGCCTGCAATCTGCATCGGGAGTGCTGAATTTTTGTATACGTGTAGTTTTTGGCAGCCAGAATATAGAAATCTACTCTAGTCAGATATTGCAGAAAGGGGGTAAAACCAACCCTTAAACATGGAAACGCTTTTACGCAACTCACCAAATTTTCAAAATCAAATTCAAATTCGTTTACGAGATATGTTTAATGGATAGATAACCTTTCTTGAAAAATCCTATATTTATGTAGTTCATCCTATTTAAACATTGAAGCTATTGAATAAAAAGCTATTGAAGAAAATTGTTTTATTGAGACAGCTGTAATAAAATTCTACCGTCGTTCAAGCATCTACTGAAGCGAATTTATTAAAAGATAATAATAAAATTATGTTCAACAGCGTCGTAAATAAATATTTGAGTCAAAGCGGCAGTAAAGTTATTACGTGATTTTGCAAATACCGCACAAGATATTGTACAATTTAGTTATAGTGGTAGGTACACTAAAATTAATTGGTTTATACTATAATGCATCGCCTTATTTCACAAGAAAGTGACGCGGTTATCGCTTTACGGTTTCTGACGATAATTTTATTACCGACTCAAACAAATTAACGACTGATCCTCAGCCATGGAATTTGTTTTGGGTTTTATCATTTCTAAGGTTTTTATTGCACGTCCTGCAGCGAATTTACATTTCGAATTTGAGCAATAACCACAAATCTACGTCTAGGAAACGAGGCCAGGAAAAAATAAATAGCATAATAACTGTAAGTACCTACCTACATATTTAGCATTCTTTATACCAATTGTTCCGAATCTGGTTGAGGATAGGACCGCATAAGATTATTCATTTCTATCGAAAGCATTTAAGTATTATTTCTCAAACCACAGGTGAAGGATTGTGCATTTTAAATTAACTTAATACTTCGAAGCAATATTTTCAATTTTAAAGTGCCAACTAAAATTTATTAATGATTATCAAATATCTAAAGCGTGATTGGCTTGTCTTTGAACACTCTTTTTTATTCTCAGCGATATTTATTTAAGTTGTCACCTAGGTATCTGCATAGTAACGATGTCCTCTAAGATTTATTTTACAAGTCATAGTGCTTGTTAATATTATTGGTTGTATAATTGTTCATTCATAGTTAACATTTACTAACATTCTATTAATGCTAAAATATTCAATTAAATCCGACTAAAGATCACGTGTCGTTCTAATGGAATTATAGTTACTACCTACCTACATGATAGGTATAGCAATTTTTCAAATATATTTCTTTTGCTACAACATGAGTTCCTTTTAAGGCGACTAAAATTGAGGAGCCGGGTCGCTTAGTTGTCGATAAAAAAAATGACTGAGACGTAAATCAAACTTGAAAGCCAATTGCGTAGTACTTCGTTTGGGAAAAAAATACATCGATAGCTTTGTTCGTATTAAATATAGGACGGACGCGGACGGTGAAAATAAAAAAAACATGGGTGTGTGCTTGTATGGATGACATATGTATGATATTAAATTACGTTCAAATAAAAATATTGATTTATTCTCAGTATTTAAAACAAAGCAAAATTTTACACGTTGACCGTACGCCCGTGACACAGATGCTTCAGGCAACCGGCGCTAGATGCCGCCCCACTGTATTTCGCTCCAAAATACCTACTCATATCGAGCAAGTACTGCGACGGCAGTCGATTCGATTCAATCCAATTCAATTCAATTCGATACAGAGCGGAAAATAATTAGACGGTAACCCGACCAGACGGAACCTCCTGGTATATTGTTGTAAATACAATGCGCGTTTTTTGAAGTGATTCACCTAAAAAATTGTTCCATTTTTCATTTTGATGAGTTGTAACTTTTGAACGGATTGATGTATCTTTGAAAGGTTTTCTTTGTCAGAAAGGTTTTCTTTGCATTCATTTGTGATTATTGATATTGATTTTACAGGGTGATTTGTAATGCTATGCTATTTTTTTATGTACACGAGGTAAACGAGTCACTCTGTATAATTCATTGTAAGGTCATCATATAGCCTCTTATCTCAGCTATGCATAATTTTTCGAATTTTGGTCATTTCACTGTCCTTTGAGGATATTGTATAATTCTACTCGACTCGACGCGAGCCGACTTTACCCGAAGGAGCGTTACATAGCCGAGCCTGACGCGTGACGCTCCAGTCTCATTCAACACCCACAAAAATAAAAGTGCTGATCGCGCCTAAAGAAGTTTTCACTTCAAAAATACAAATTTTATTTAAAATACAATTTTTTTTAGTTTTTTTCATTTAAAAACTTACCTACTATGTTTCACTTGATTCTTTGTAAAAAAAAATAACGACGCGATGGCTGATCTATTTTAATAAACATTAGATTCGATTTCAGAAATTTCGTTTTGTAAATTAATAATCAACATGTACGAAAATTAGAGTAAAGGAGAAGGCATAGATGAAATATATGAAGTTTAACGTTGATTGCAGTAGGGTCAGGTGTTCAACAGTGAAACACCCTTTTTTCTTACCATGATTGTAGCCTTCCAAGTGAAACTTTATTTCTAAAAATCGCTCAATATAATGTGTAACCAATCATAATCAATTATGCGGGACTACCCACTGATATAAAATGACGTAGATACTAATTTTAATGAAAATAAACATTGCTTATTATAAATACATATAAAAAAATACATCGTTTGCAGTAGAAACATAAAATAAAATTAAACATTTGATAATAACAAAAAAAACTTAAGAATTATTTTGTTTAATAGTAACAATTACTGTAATATATTAATGCATATCTAAGGCACTGAATGACAAATCAAATTTGTAAAAAGACTGCTGTCTTGTGGTACTACCATTCAATTGTGGAGTTGGAAGTATGAGTTTTATGTCTTCCTCTTTGACAAGAGACCTATCTTCTGTTAGTGGCATGTAAAACTGCTCATTATCTTTGGATTTGATCCGCAAAAAACTAATAAAATCTTCTTCTAGCCCATTTATGCGCTCCACAACTTTTCCTACATAATACACAACCTGTTTTTTGGTCGGGAATTCAACTAACACGAATTCTCCTTCTATAGGTCTTCGACTTAATGGTTTAAAGGAATCGCGAGTAAGTAGAATATGAACATTGGCATCATCATTGTCATCATCATACCAATTTTCTCCATCAGTAGAATAACTGGAATAACTGGCGATCGATTCTACGTCACTATCTTTTTCCTCCTGGACAATGCGGCGTTTGACTGTTTTCTTTTTAGCCACATCTTTCTTGCGGTTACTTGCATGTTTTTCCTCTTCGAGCATATTCATCTCAGGTGTGTCGGTTGCAATCATACTTTTGCCAGATTTTCTAGGCTTTCTGGTATGTCTTCGGGGCCCTGCTCTCATCTGGGGTCTAAACTCTTCTGGAGACACAAAATTGTTTTGCTTAGAGGATCTTGCTTCGATTTCCACTCCATTGTTGACATTGGGAGATCCTGCATCTGCGTTTACATCTAGCACATCATGTACACAGTGAACCATTGGGTGTACACAGTGAACCACTGATTTACTGTTGAACGTGAATAAATGGTTCGGTGTGTACCACCTGGTACTCCCACTACATAAAACGTTTCAGAGCAAAAATGTGTGACGAAGTGTTTCATTTTGCTACCTGAAATCATAAAACCTTACCAAATCACAGCAAATAATTAAAAAAGTTTGCAACTACTACGAAAACAAAAGGAATAGAAAACGTTACACTTACGTTTTGATTTTTACTTCTGTAATCACAAAACAGGTTATGAGCATCTGATCAACAACGCGTGGCTGCAGTCTATTGGTAACTGACGTATCAAGTTAGGGTGATTTAAAGAACTTATGACAGGTGGAGCTGATAGTATATTTCAAATTCTCTAGATCGAGAGGTGATTCACTGTTTCTGCTTGGTTCATTGTTGAACACCTGACCCTACCTATCCTGGTAAATATTTTCTTGTGTAAAACATTACCAGACCTTATTCATGGAGATAAAATTACATTTTAATGTAAACGGCAGATTTATAAAGCACTGTTAAGGCAGCGCAAATAACTTACAATATAAATTAGATTGCAGTCATCAACAATAAAACGTCCAAGAGTAAATTTAAGCACAGATTTTAATTAATTTGTAGTACCTGATCATTAAAATCACATACTTATACCAACTCTAATTTTTTTTGTAAACACGCATTCATGCTGGAATGTAATAGAATCTGACGAATGATTAAAGCGGATAAAAATAATTAAGCGAGATTGATTCCAACTGCCGCAAAGTAATTGAAACTTTGATATAACCATTCCGGCATTTCGGTCATAATATACCTACCGATATTTTTTCGTATGCTTCATTTTAAGTGTCGTGTGCCAGATTATTTATGAATGCGGATCTGCTGAGATATAATTCTCATTAAATAGTAAAATGAGATTTTTAATTCTCATTAAAATAATTGTTGCTGTTATTTAATTTTTCATAGGAAATAGTATTTTTACTCCCTCATTACCAGCAGCAACCGCTAATAGTATCATAATGATTTGGTGCTAGTGAATATACGAGTACATGCCCTATATGTGACCGCTGCTACTCATAAAATGGAAAAAAAAACTTAAAGAAGCAAAAGTAAATATAAACGCAAACGAAAATATAGAGCATAAATCAGTAATTAAATACAATAAATATATCAAATTATAAATTAAAATTAAATTAGTGATCAATATCTTTCGTATATACTATAGTAGAAGTACAAGCACGCACGTATCGCTGTCCAACGTATGTACTATAGATAACGCCAACCAGCTACGCGCCTGATTGGTCAGAACGTAATATCATTATATCTAAGATATTTATCGGCGCAAAAATCTGTATCTAGCATAATCACAATAGACAAGTCCCAACAATAATCATAGCATATCGAGCATTAATAAACTATGTCTAGATTAAAAGATTAATGTGAAAGCATAATGGTAGAAATGGGTTTCGAGAGGCTATAATCGCGAAGAAAAATGCAATGTAGATATGACGCTTAAAACATACATCGATGTTACGCTACAGAAAGTGAATCTGATTAGGTATATTATAATGTTTAGAATTCAAAATTAAATCAAGTGAAGTACAAATTGTAAGAGGGATACGTAAAATTAAATAAATCAAGTAATAGGCATTATTCTGTTTGGCCAGATTGTATCATAATAATAAGAAAGAAAATGGTAACCAGGAAATGCAGTTGTTTTTCTATATGGCATATCCGTGGTTACATATAACAATGCAAAAGATTCCAGCTATAGCGTTCGAGGAGAGAACAGCTCCGCTAATAATTTTCATAAAATTTTGTTAAATTTAATAGTTAAACTTAAGCAAAATAATTAAAATAGTGAGAAATAAGTAGAACACCAGTAGAAAAGGTTTTCAAGCGGAAATAACTGCATATTACGTGTTTTCGTCAAAATTAAGATGTGAGAAGTGGAGGCTTTATAGCTTCCCCAGCCCGCAAAAGACTTTGGTGAGCAGTAAAAGGAAAAGGAAATCATTTTATAAGAGATCCCAAGTAAGAAGAAGCAGTAAAAGTGCAGAATCTGACGATCCACAGTTTGAGGGTAAATATATACTACAATAAAGTGAACGTAGCAACGTTCCAGAGAAAGCACGGCGATATTAGCAGCGTTCCAGAGATAGTACGGCGGCATCCGCTAGATGACACCACCAGAGCCTAGCAGCAGCTGTTAATTTGAGATCAAACCAGTGTCGTGGAAAAAAGTGTCTGTGCATCGTGAATTGAAAGGATTAACATAAAACTTCTAAGGTAACAACCATTTCAAACTTCACTAGTTTTAAGGATATATCAGAGATATTGTACCAGAGGCTTAATCCCATGCAGTAGAATAAGTTACGTAGGTTTGCGTAGGGTCTTAATAAGTTTCAGAATTTGTTTATTTATTTTCATGATCATTATGACAATAAACATAGTCATATATAAATTATTTCTTCTTTCTTATTATTATTTTGAAACTTTTCAGGAAACAATTTGAATCCTACAATTTGAGACAAAATAAAATTTAATTGATTTAACAAAATATTGTAGTATCATAGATTCATTCACTTTTTGGAAAATAACTTCAGTTGTAAAAATTCTAATCTTGCAAAATATTTACATAGACCTAATTGGACCTCCTCTAAGACGATAGGGTACTCATGTTCGTTCTCAAATTATAAATCAATGTTCATAGAACTGGCGCCTATAAGAAGGATTCAACAGGGAAGAAATAGTGTAAGAATCCTGTAAGCTTATCAGACGTTTCTTCGGTATTCTATTACTATTGGTATCTCATTTTATATAAGTCTAAAAACAACAACGTATTAGAGCATTTTCATATATTATATTTTACAAATCATAACAATAATTATCCCAAGTAGGTATGCATATAAACCGATCTAAATGCAATAACACCGAAAATCTGTTAGCAGAAGAAAGCAGTATAACAATAATAGGCTAGATAATGCATTTGTAAGAAAATTTCCCCTCATTTACAGTTTGTTCACCCACTTGCAATAAAAATATTATTACCATCCGTAACGTCATTACCACAAGAAACTTCCTCTGACCATAAACCCGCAACTTGCTGCCCAATAAAGAAATAAACATTTTCCAGCTCACAAAGAGACACTAGGCCCGCACCATTGCCCATGGTATTATACAACAAAACAGGGGTTGTAAATTTTCGTAAAGTTGTTGACACTGTTTATTGGCCTTGCTGTAAAGTTTGATGACTTTTAAACTGTCCTGGCATTTCAATACTACAGTTATTTCTTGATTAAAATTATTTATTGAATTAAACACAGGATGTTTCATCGCTACATGAATCTAGCTTGCCTGATCAGTTGCTGATTTTAAATATCCATTAATTAATTGATATTAAATATAATGGTAGGAATATATAGTTTCCTATATTCAAGTATAAAATTATTATGGCAAATAAAGCAGCTCATTAGAAAATTAATGACGGTTATCATTTGATGTTTGAATATAATTTGCTGATACTAATTATATTCGTGATTTGATGTCAACATTCGCATCACTTATCACATGGAAATTTCATCATAATTTATCATCAGTCTCGCCTAAATAATATTAGGTATATTTAGAGTTAATATTATTGAAGTTATGAGCAAAACATTCCGACAAAGTGTATTCTAACGCGATGTGAAAACAATTGTCTCGAAACTAACAATTAGGAAGTTTCCATTTTTTAAATTTTCATTATACAAATAGTGCTAAAATTGTAAGAGCGATTTTTTAAAAGTTATCTTTATAAATAAAAAAGTTATAACTCAAAGTTTACAATTACATTACTCCACGAAAACTACTGTGTTAAGCTGGAGACTGCAGTTGCCCTCCGTGAATTGTTAGTGATCTTCACTTTCTTGGTATCAATGCCAACTACAGTGGCAGCAAACTTTAACCACGTAGAAATTGTATTTTTCCCAACAGGGCAATTTTAGTACCACCCGTTTGACTGTGGATGCTTCCAGTTTGGGTTTGCAGTTCAAAATAATCTATCAGTTTGGACAGTATTACCTCTTTTTTGGATTAATTTTTGAAAAAGTCGAACAGGCCATACGGCAGGGTTGGAGGATTTAGTAATCAGATATTTGCTATCTGCCAATTTCTTGGATCCTCCTTGGATAGTCTTGGAAAAAACTGAATTATATTCTATGAGGCCAGTAAATCCTCCTTTGTTATATTTTTCCTCCACAAAGTATTTTACACTAGATGAACATCGTTACCCATCTCGCCAGGCCAGTTCTTGGAAAGAAACGTGGAAAACTTGCGTTGAGTACCCTCTGGCGTGTCTTCATCCCACATGTCAAGAATTCTGTTATAATCTTCATTGGATAACGCTGCAGAACTTAATTTTCTGTTAGAAGAATCTATTTGTAATTGTCGATGCTTAGCATCACGTGAGATCTAGCTTCAATAAATTCAACACACATTTCTTGATGTTTACTAGTTTAGTTTTTTTTAATCGTAAATAAAAAAAAGTAGATGTTCTAGTATAAAGTCACCCGGTAAATATTTTTTTAACTCGACGTGCATTTTCAAAGCGACGACGTGAGACAAGAAAAATTTCGAAACAAATGGTGTCAAATAATAGGGCATTAGGTACCAATTTCTTCTAGATCTGTACAACATTGTTTAGAACATCAGTTTGATCTTAGTTCTGAAAAGATGTATGTATTATATAATAATTTTAGTATCTAGTATGATGTTTATGAGTATGGATTAAACATTTACAATAGTAAATTGTTCAAATTTTGCTTGTTTGAGTTTAACCGTTTGATTTTCTTTTATCTAAACTAAAATCTATTTTTAATGTAAAAGGCTTTTCAATAGGGACGACGCATTTTGTTTTTGATATTTCTTGAATATGAGTGAAGTTGCCTTCGCATTTCTTTGGCAGTTTGAAACGTCAGTCTATGACATTTAATCATGGAGAGATACACGCTTCAACAACGTTTGCAAATAAATCAACTTTTTTATGAAAGTTCACGTTCTATCGCGACTAAGTTGCGTCCGCTTACGCCAATTTTCGGTGGACGAAACCGTCCAACAAGACGGACTATTGAACGTTTGCTGCAAAAATTCGAAAAAACTTATGCATTGCATGTCCCAGCGCCAGCGCGACGACGTAATGCTTGAAGTGAAGAAAATATCGTGGCCGTTCGCGAGAGTGGAGAGCGTGAGCAGTCAAGGATGTCGATATCACGCTGATAGCAGGCGTTGAACATCAGTGTGACCAGTTTGTGGCGAATTTTGCAGAAGGATTTGGATCTCCGCCCATATAAGATTGCGTTGACTCAGAAACTGAAGCCAAGCGATCATTTTAAGCGTCGCACATTCTCTAATTGGGCTCTGTACCAGATGGAAGCTGACGACGGCTTTCACAAGAAAATAATATTTTCGGATGAGGCTCACTGTCTCGATGGATTTGTCAACAAGTAAAATGTCCCATTTGGACGAGTGAGCAGCCTGAAATGATGCACGAGTGAAAACTTGATCCAAAAATATTAACTGTTTGATCTCTACAGGGCATATTGGAGTATTTTGGAACCAGCTCGACGCTATGAATTTGGACGATATGTGGTTCCAACAGGACGGTGCAACGTGCCATACAGCGAACGACACCATCGAATTGTTAAAGACCAAGTTGGGCGAGCGAGTTATCTCACATAACGGTGCGATTTAACCCCTTTATATTTTTTGTTATGGGGTTACATTAAATCGTTGGCCAACAAGCCAGAAACGTTAGAAGAGCTGCAGGTCAACATCGAACGCGAAATTTCTGGTATTTCGGGCGATTTGTGTGCTCGAGTCATGGAAAATTGGGTCCAGCGCATTCACTCGTACCAGCTCTTTCGCGACGGACATTTGAACGATGTCGTATTGCATAAATAATGGGATTTTGGATTGTACTTTCATTTGAAATAAAAATAATTTCCGTAACTAACCCACAAGTCTTTTAATTGAAAAAACAAAATGCGTCGCTCTTAATGAAAAACCCCTTACTTATGCTCACCCAACAGTCATATATGTGACGTCGCACGATATTCCGGCGGCTAATAAGCTTTGAGACAAATAAGAAATTCAATATTACCACCATTTTTTTAAATATTGAGCTACATTTCAACGTTGGTCCAATTGAAGAAAATACTATTAACTGATATTGAAATTTATTTGTTCCTTTACTCGAAATGAAAATATTAAAATCTCAGTATTATTAAGAAATATTTTAATTTACAGCTCCCACCAGCATAATCCTAACAATGAACCCTTTCGTTTAATTTGGAAAGCATATTAGAATTTATATTCAAAGGAAGGTTTTTAATCGTAACTCATTGTTATGATGCTATATACCTACGACTGTAATTGAGGAAAGCAAAAAAATACTACTGCCTAGGCATTATTTCGGTCAGCTAACAATATTATGTGCCAACGAACGAAATAAAGGATGATCGCGTAACAAATCAATCGCTATCGAAACCACTCTAAAGAGTGTTCCACAACATTTACAGTGAACCTGTATAAATAAATAATGACTCTTCTGATGTATAAGAATTAAGGTACAGTTCTGTTCTTATAGAGCCGTAATGATTCATCATTTCTTTTAAATGTAATATAAAAACGTCGATCAGTACGGCATTCGACATTTCTCTTTCAAGTTACCTGGAATCTGAATTCAAGGATAAGCTTTGCTATTGTTCAGAAAAGACAAACACTGACTGAAAAAGTAATTCTAAAGGTTCGATGAGAATTTTTAATGCCATCTGATAACAAATATTGCGGCATTTCATGTAAAAAATAACGATGAGTGTTCTCTTGGGAATAATACTATTGTAAATATTTACCATGTTACTGCTGAGGTTACTATTATTTTGTGGCGAACCAGAATGACTCCAGTATAAGATTTAACTTTATCAATAATAGCGTTTATAAAACTACGATGGAGCTTCATATTATTATATAAAAATTTGTCTACAACTTTCACAACAAAATTTTGAATCGAACCATCGGTAGCGGTTGACATTTCTTTATTTCAAAATTTGATGTGTAAATATAGATCTGCGACCTCGTTTTCTTTTGAGTTGACTTTGAGTTTGAAAAATAAAGTTACGATGATAAGTATTGCCATGGTTTCTCTATACAGGGTGTTTTGAAACGAATGTTACATACTTCAATGGTAGATTCTAGGGAAGAAATAAAAGTTCAATCTATTTTGCTAGAGTAAAAAGGATCCTATTAAAAAGTTATAGGTTTTCAAAGTTGACTTTTTACTTTTCAATTTTTGCATTAATTCTGAAGTGCTGAACCGAATTTGATAAAATTTGGCACCTAAGAGATTCATATGACGGCGAATACGATGGCAATGCCCTTCTTAAAATATAATGTAGGGGGCGGTGTTTTAACCTGCTCAGCAAAATATTTTTTCACTGTATATTTTTTGTTTAGAACTTCTTCCGATTTTCGCCATAAAAAACAAAATATCTCTTAAATGAAGAAGAGATATTGCATAAAATATGCCATGGTCGAACCGTATTAAATAAATTGTGGGAACAACAATATATAATTTAGATGTATTTGAAAGAGTAAATGAGCAAATGATAGTGTTAGACAACAACAATTAGATGCATTATGAAAAATAAAATATCATAGGTGCTTAACTAACAAAACTTAACATGAACATAATTTAACATAACTAAAAACTAAAAAAAAATGAGTGGTTAATGATAAAATTTCTTTTAAGAAATGTTCAATATGCCCTCCATTCATTTCAGCACACTTCCTTAAGCGTATAATGAAAGATTGCAGCACAGGAAAAGAATTATAGTTATTTCTAATTTGCTGCCCGGCATTTTGTATTCTCTCCCATAGTACCTCTTTGTATTAGGAGTTACGTTACCATATACCATTTCTTTCATATGTCCCCAAAGATAACGAGTCCAGGGGATTTAGGTCTGGACTACGCGAGGGCCATGGAAATTCACTACCCTGACCTATCCATCTTTGGGGAAACCGTTGATTAAGATAATCCCTTACGATTCAAGCATTATGGGCTGGCGCACCATCATTCTGCAACCCCATTCTTCTACGGATATTAAGAGGTACTTCATCTAAAAGTTCAGAAAGTTGGTTTTGTAAAAAATACATATATGCCTGGCCCTTTAATCGATCTGGAAGTACTACTGGTCCTAAAATGTAATTTCCAATGACACCACACCACACGTTAATAGAAAATTTATGCTGAAAGTGATGCGCTTTTCTTGCATGTGGATTTTCTTCATCCCAGACATGAGAATTTCGCCAATTAAACACACCCCTATGAGTAAATGTTGCCTCGTCAGTAAAAATAATGCGTCCTACGACGTGTGGTCTCTATTGTGAATTTGTAGTATTCTTTGACAGAAGGTATTCTACATTACAAAATCTGATGGAAGTAGATTCTGGACGGGGATGAAATAAAAGCAACGTAGCTGTTGAGTGTGCAGAATAGTAAACATACTATTACGATTAATACCTTTAACTGCTGAGAGTCGCCGAATACTAATTTGAGGAACTTCTTCTACTCCATCCAAGATCTCTTCCTCTTGATCCATTAATCTTTCTAAGTTTCTTCTATTTCGACGGACTGTTTTAAAACTTCCACTTTCTCCTAAGCTTCTAAATAGACCAGAAAGAGTGTGTGACTAGGTTCTCTGCGGTTTGGATATTCTTCGTATCTTCTCTTAGCTGCTCGGTCGCTAAATCCTTCTTGTACGTAAATAACAAGCATATCTCTCATTTGAGAATTTGTGAAGTCATTATAGCAAGGCATTTCGATAAAATTTGAAAAAAATGTGAATTTAATGTCAAACCGAGTAATTTTTTGACAGATTGATTGGAAATAAATATATAACAAATTTAATACGAAAAGCATACTCAGACCATTTTTTAAATTAGTCCAAAACATTAAAACACATTTTATGCAATATCTCTTAAATGAAGTATATTTTCGATATTCAACAGGTATACCTTTTTTTGTGGAGAATTATAATATTCCTTATTTGTTTTTATTGGCGAAAATCGGAAAAAGTTCTAAACAAAAAAGATACAGTGAAAAGGTATTTTGGTGACCAGGCGCCCCCTACATTATAATTTAAAATGGACCTTGGCACCGTATTCGCCGTCATATGAATATCTTAGGTGCAATATTTTATCAAATTCGGTGCAGCACTTTCAGAATTAATGCAAAAATTAAAAAGTAAAAAATCAACTTTGAAAGCCGATAACTTTTTAGTAGTACACTTTTTACTGGAACAAAATAGGTTGCATCACTTTTATTTGTTCCCTAGAACTTATCATTGCAGTATGTAACATTCGTTTCAAAACACCCTGTATAGTTTTATGAAAATTGAAAATATTTAAGAATTTTTTTAGATTATCCTCAAGTCTAAAGTAAAAATAAATGCAGATTATAAACTATACTGTACTTGCAGTACTCTAGAAATTAGAAAAACCAATAATAATGACAATATTTGCAATAACGACTTAATTTGACAACAGCGTACTTGACTGTTTAACCGAATTAAATAAGTAAATATAAATTAATAGTTAAATAATTGTAGACTATATTTATATAGACGAAAGAACAAAAGTAGCATAGTAGCAATTTTGTTAATACAAAATCGGGTCAAAAGTAATTACTAAAAATTATTATTCGTACTTTTTATCAATTTTAAAATCAATATTACTTAATGATTCATTCGGTTTCAAAACGAAAACACATTTTAAAACTTTACTTTATAAATACAAAATTATAAATTAAATGACGACCTCAAATACAACACGGGTCCGTGATATTTTCAGAAAATTTTCCTTGCCTTGGCAACATACACTTGTATGTTAGAGCGGAAAATTATCGAATATATCCCGGTCCCTAGTTTTATTTAGTTTGTACTCACGAATTTAATAAAAATGTTTGATCAGTTCGCAGAATTTACGAAAAGTTAATAATTTTGTATTCCTCGTAAAGAAATATCGATGCTAAGATCAATCTCATTCTTCTTCTTTGACAGTCGACGTTTCGTGTTTTTTATTATTTTTTTTATTTTATTTTTTTTCTCACTACTATTAAACAGTGTAAAGTGTAGCAGTGTAAAATGACAGGTAGACATTAATTTTAAAAATCGTTTTTTCTTGTTAGAAGTACCGTATATAGGTACCTACTTTCATATGGATTTAGTAAAAACTGTTATTTTGACATTTTGACAGACACTTCAATTTTATTGGATTTTAATTTTCTTACGCGGAACCCTAATTCTTTTTCTAAAATAAAAGCAGAATGCAACTGTGTGGGACTCGCTCCTAAAATCTCTCCCAGAACACGTCGCATGCCCAAGACAGACCAATTATGGTTCGGCAGCCTGACATATCTTTCTCTGTTTACCGTGTTGTTAATCGAGAAAAATGGCCCAAATAACTGGGGCACTGGCGCCATAAGATAACATGATTCCCACAGTTTGCGCATGCGTTACGATAGCGAAATAAACGAGACGTTATATATTTTTTTCGAATTCAATTTATATGAAAATAATTCCGAAACCTGTATATTATAATAGAAAAATATACGTTTATTTTCATATATCAATGGAGAATACATATTGTTATGTCTCAAGCGGTTAACTTCTTATTGTATGTGTCAAATAATTTTATCACCCTGTATATTATAAATTTTTTTTGTTCAAATACGTCCTTGCCATATGGGTAATAGGTACACATAGTACCATTCTAATTTAATGAGGAGCCGTTTAGAAAATTAAATGTCTCGACCCTATTTCCCCATTCAAATGCTTGACTGAGGGGCGCTGGAGCTGTCAGATGTGTCAATGTCAAGTTTGACATCAGACGTTGTCCTCCAAAAATCAAGAATCGACAAATCCGAACTTTTTTTCAAGAAACCAATTTAAGTGTCCCAAAACAGGCGTATGTCCTTTTCAATGGCTCACCCTGTATGTTAATGTTAACGGTGGTAGACCCCACTTATATCTCCGATATTAATATCAAGTAGCTATATGAATAATCTAAAACTGCCTATGGAAATAAATAAACTGACCATGTACCCAAGTAATTACTACTTCATACATTCACAGCAAACGCAAATCAAATAAATAATTTTAAAGTGCTTGAAACATTCTACTTGACATCCTATTATATGTGATGCAACCATTTCCGTTTGGGCACGCTATAAAAGTATGGAACTGTGCAATTCAAGCGTTGACAAAGTTCTTTGAACTGACCTGTAATGAACATAAATAGATAATGTAAGTGAATAAGGCGATTTATGAGGGGCAATCCACCGTGGCCGACTCCAATTTTCTTACTCTTCCAACAGCTTTACTTCCAATACCAGAAAATTACATTCATTCCAATGAGCGAGACAGAAAACTTGCAGTGAGCGTGTAAAATGTGGGCGATTCAAATGCTTAAATCGGTTTCTCGACTAAGCTTCTGCAAACGGATTTGACTGTTTCCAATCGGATTCGCCTTACGCCGCATTACGTATTTTCGGGGGTTAATGTTCTTTTAATTTTTGAAAAGACTACATTTCGGAGAATTTCCTGAATTGACTGTGGCCAAATATTAGTCAGGCTTTGGTATTTTTGTTGTTGATTTAATAATATTATTAAAGCAGGATCGGTTAAAACTGCAAGTTATTTTTAAATTTTATTTAAATTATTATTAAAACATATAATTAATATTAATGTTATTATAATTAATAATAATATTAAACTAAATAATTCATTTTTTTCTGAGGCCATTAATGAAAATAACATAGGTCCAAGGTCTGACCGCTGTGGTACCTACCTACTTTCCAGACTTACTTTACGTTAGAGTAACTGTTGTAAGCAGTGGCGGCTCGTGACTAAAGCATCAGGTAGGGCAGAGAAATTGAATATTAATACTAAATTAGGTACGCGAAGCATTAATGGCGCAATTAAAATTTTTGAAACTTTCAAGGTCACGCGTTTCCTGGCACTTCAGAATTTCAATGAAAAATCCATTTACAAAAAATTACAGGGTTTCACAAAAATGATTTTTGGAAAAAGTATCAAACTTTTTTGAAATAATATTTATTCACGAATTACTGATGATATAAATAAATAGAAATAAACAAAATATATTTTATTAGATTGTTAAATATTTTTTATAAACCAATAGGTATTTCGGTTGTCGAATTTACGATCAATGATTTAACGAATTTTAATTTTCTTTTTCCATTTAATTTTAACAATATTGTCATTTCAAAACATTAAAAAAGGTATCTATCGATGTCTCTAAATATCCCCATCAACTTCAGGCTGATTTAGGCGATTGAATAAAAAAATAAATACACATTTTTAACATAATACACTTTAAGCAGGGCAAAAAAAATTACTTTTGAATCCTGGGTCTTTAAAACATTCAATGGCGGCTGGCAGAATGGCTGATTTCTTCAAGGCTTAATGCGGGGATTTTATATGTATATTCTTACCGTCTAACAGAGGTCAGAAAAGCACACAGATCACAAGGCCAAATCGCATAATCGCATAATCATATTATATATAATGATATATATATTATTATATATCAACGTATTCGCAATGGTTCCAAAAATGCCGAGTACAGAAGAATAATATAAATAAATGCTAAAGTACCTCAATTTTAACCCTACTGTTAGTTTATCAATATGTCGCATTTACGACGGAACTAGGCAAGGCATAATAACTAATACTAGCGCAAGTCGGAGCTTCTTAATGAATTAGTTTGGACATTCTGCCACAGGTGTCGCCATCCTTGAAAACGAAATTAGTGAAAATACAGTACAGAGTTGTCTTATAAATAATGTATGCTAAAATAAAGCATAGTGGTTTAATATTATCTTTGGTATTTATTTACATTATTTACATTATTTACATTATTTACATTATTTACATTATTTACATTATTTACATTATTTACATTATTTACATTATTTACATTATTTACATTATTTACATTATTTACATTATTTACATTATTTACATTATTTACATTATTTACATTATTTACATTATTTACATTATTTACATTATTTACATTATTTACATTATTTACATTATTTACATTATTTACATTATTTACATTATTTACATTATTTACATTATTTACATTATTTACATTATTTACATTATTTACATTATTTACATTATTTAAATTATTTACATTATTTACATTATTTACATTATTTACATTATTTACATTATTTACATTATTTACATTATTTACATTATTTACATTATTTACATTATTTACATTATTTACATTATTTACATTATTTACATTATTTACATTATTTACATTATTTACATTATTTACATTATTTACATTATTTACATTATTTACATTATTTACATTATTTACATTATTTACATTATTTACATTATTTACATTATTTACATTATTTACATTATTTACATTATTTACATTATTTACATTATTTACATTATTTACATTTATAGGAGTTTAACCAGGTATTTGACAGAATGATTTATTATGTTATTAGTATAATGCACTTAATTATGTAAGGATTAAAAATTTCGAAGTTTTCGTGAAGTTAATTAGCATGGGGTTGTTCTTCTATTGTGGTATTTTCAATTCTTATTTTCCCTTTTATTTTGATGTTTGTGTATTTTCTGGTGAAGTTAATTAGTTCCGTTTTTTCCGGGTTGATTCTTATTTTTCATTTATTATAGTATTTTGTTAAGGTGGATTTTTATTTGGTCGTTAGCAGCCTCAGAATAGTAGCTGGACGCTGTTATCGCCGTGTCGTCAGCGTACAGGGTTAGTTGGGTTTGTGGAAATGTGGGGATATCTGACGTATAATAGGTATATAGTTGTGGTGCTATGACTGTGCCTTGAGGGACTCCGCTTGTTGGGGGTAGGAATGGGATAACGTGGTGTTTATTTGGACTTGGAATGTGCGGTTTTTGAGGTAGGATTTTAGGAAGGAAGTGATAACCTCACAACCGATGGGATTACAAAGGAAATAAATATAACCTCAGTTTTGGGGAATTTTATTAGCTTTATTTTCTGTCGTCAAGGTGTACCCACATCGATATATTTAGAAAATACCAAAAAATTTCATTTTAAACGGACTTTTCCAATATGGCGGCCAAACCTGGGATCGACAGACCGTGCAAATTTAGTAGGTCAATAGAAACATCAAAACAAAGAGACATTATCATTTTATCTGTTTTATTTATTTTTTCATTTTATTTATTTTATCTATCGCCCTTATGAAATGTCAAATTTTATATGTAATTTTGATGTAGTTACGAAAAGTCCTATTTTTCATAACTGTCATTTTTCTAATTTTTACATGTAAAGTGGGACTTTTTACACCGTTACAACCTACTGGATTGTTTTTAAACGTATAAAATTCATAGTTTTCTCCCCATAAAATATAAAATTGGTGAACATTAGAAAAAAGTCTTGTATGAAACACGTTGGGAAACACTATTTTGTGTAACTCGCATCCTTTTGCGGAACTCGCTAGCGCTCGTCCCGCAGAAATCTGCTCGTTACAGAAAATGGTACTTTTCTCAACTTGTTACATAAATAGCTATTTCATATTCCATTATGTAACTGACTGATGAAATGAATTGTTTACGTAACTGATTTGTATTCTGATTTCCATTTTAAAGCGAGATTAGATCAAATTTTGTACTTAACACGTTATGAAAAGAGTAGTTTTATAAATTAATGATTACTAAATAACGTTATGTATATATCTTATTTACTTAATTATGTTATCGAAATGATTGTATTTGTTGCATATTTTTATACGCAAATAAGTATTATTCTTTCCTGGAATATACCGAAACATGCGTAATAATTGTCAGTTGATATAAGACAACGTAGAAATTGCTTTAGCTATGCGATAAAAACCCTGAAAGAAACTTATTTAATTCAAGTGATGCGTAACTATATCAAATTAAATTTTCTTAGGTAATACCACATAATTATGGGATACAGAATTTCTATAGGTAGTATACGATGGATACTAGACCTTTTTATGTTGACGTTATTGTATTACAAAAAAATAAGACTAATACCGAGTTTGGCAAATATTTTATAGCACCGGAAATTACCACGAAATAGTATTCAGTTATAGATCGTAGTATATTAATGTGTCTTTAAAATCTTTGTTAGTAAGCTAGTTGTTTTACTATTAAAAATATCTTCTTAAAAATAGTTCTTACTTTTATTTTCAATTTTTTCATGTAATTTTTTTTGTACTAACGTCAGTAAAAGTTAATTTTTGAAGCTCTATGTCAATGGCATTTTAAGGCACTGGTGTTAAAAATAATTTACTTTTAAAATAATACTTTTTGCCTATATCTTTTGTTAGGTCAGAGATAAATATAGCATATACATAATTATATACATTGCTTCATAGAAAAAATGAAAAAAAAATTCCTTTAAAACGCTGGGTTGACAAATTTTTGGTTTAAAAATTGACCGAAATATGGTCACTCGAACATAGCTTATCTTTTAGATATTTTTACCTCTTATACAGATGATTTTCATGTAATTTTTTTTGTACAAACTTCTGCAAAAGTAAATTTTTAATGCATGCTGTCAATGTCGTTTTAAGGCACCAGTGTTAAAAGTAATTTACTTTTAAAAAAATGTTTTTTGCCTACCTATAACTTTTGTTATAGGCATTGCTTCATAGAAAAAAAGTAGACAAAATTTCCTTTAAAATGCCGGGTTGAAAAATTTTTGGGTTAAAAATTAAACGAAATATGATCCCGAACATAGCTTTAATACTCGAACATGCTTTTTTATGCTTTTTTTTCATAATACCATACAGCTATAAATACATATGGACACGTTTTTACGTGACAATGTAACTGAAGAAGAAATAAGTTATGCATCAGAATAAATATATTGCAGCTTCTTTGTATGGGGCAACTGACCCTTCCAGAATTTTTACAAAATATCAAGTGCACAATTTTCACTGACGCAATTACCACCTTCACGTGATGCCATCAAACAGCATGGCTTATTTCCACTCCAGCAGTGGCAAGAAAATGATTTAAACCCTCTGAACTGGGGTTTGAATAATTCGAACTATGGATTGGTTGCGATTCGAACAACAGCATCTCCTGTATCAGAGATTTTGCTGAAGACGTGATTGCAGAAAATTGTAAATTACCTGTTCGATATTTTGCAAAGAAGGTATGGGGATCAATTGTGATAATGTGCAAGTAGCCGATATTGCAGAAGACGACTTGATCGAAGATATAGATGTAGATATCGATATACAGTTTCAAAATGTTATTGTTATTGATTTGTTTGAATAGATATATTGAATAGTTTGAATAGTTTAGAATGTTATTATTGAGTAAAATAATAATTTTTTCAACAAAATATTGAGAAAGAAATAAGAGGTAAAAAAATCGAAAAAATAAGCTGCGATTTTCAACCCATTTTCAATTTTTAACCCATAAAATTTTTCGGCCCAGCATTTTAAAGGAAATGTTGTGTACTTTCTTTCTATGAAGCAATGCTTATACCTATCTCTGACCTAAAAAAAGTTATAGGCAGAAAATCAAAATAATGCAAAAATCGAAATTTTGGCCCTTTCTTTTCATTTTGTTCCAACATTTTCGTCATATTTTTTTTTAAACAAAGAGATTGTTCTCTAATTTATGAATGAAACTGTTCGCATGGGAACAACAACCTATCGCCCATATAAAATCATGTAGGTATTAACTATTTATCAACAATAAAAACATAGCTTCCCATTGTGATATACCGGAAACAACTGAATACCGATTAATTTACGGATGCCACTGTGTGTTATCAAATACTGTCGCTACTAATTGCAGCCGTATGTCACATAAAAAGGTTTATATTCTCATAATTTTACAACTGTAACTGGGGAACCATTGGCAACAGTTGGTTAATTTGGCAGAAATTACATAAAATTAGTTCTCTAGTCACGCCACGCCACGCCAATATCGGTTAAAATATAGGTTATGTATTTATAAATAACTATGTAAGATCCTTTTAAAAAGGAAATAATATGTATTACCTAAACCATTTGTACGAAGCTCTGAAAGAGTCACAAACTCTTTCTAAAATTCTGTGTTATTTGGATTTTAAGTCAAAATTCCAGGTTGTGTCAGAATTTTAGAATTTTGAGTAATCATTCGGAATTTCATAAATTTACATTTATGACCTATTTAGTACTACTTTGTATGACTAGTAGACATCGCACAAAAATAAAATTATTCTATTTTTTTGTGCAATGTTATTTATTATTTATTCTAATAAAAATCAGACAAATTTGGTGATTTCGTTATGAAATATGAAAATACAAATAGTTTTATAACTGCATGAAATATACTCGAAAGCTGATTCTTGAAAGGAAAGTTGAGTTAAATCGAGTTAAATTTAGATAAAAATTCAATCAGTTATATACATTTGCACTATAAGATCGATGTGGTCTTAAATGGTTCATATAAGCCATATATGGGCAGCCCCAGGGCCGGATCCTGCCCTCCACCAGCTCCAATCCGGCTCGCAAGAGATTCAGAAAATTCAAGTAACGATATCAAATCAAATCGATAAATAATATTATTACGCGTACGGAGTAGAACGCCACAGATCAAGTCAGAAATAGTCGTTAGGAAGAGACAAATAGATACACATTCGGGGAAGCCGGTCGTGCACTTGAAGCACTCTAGTACGATCGAGAGTATGCTAGGTGCTTATTAGGGGAATATATAAACCGCTCAGCGCGCGTATCATCTGATTACTTCTTAACAACTGACAAAATTCGCATCGCATATTCAAGAGTATGACGCGGGAAATATTCAAGCAAATTCTATCAACATGTCTGGTTATAGAAAGCGGAAAGTGGACACAGAATGTCGTCAATTCCAAGACAAATGGACTGATGAATACCTTTTTATCTTGCACAGTGGTAAACATATGTGTTTGTTGTGCAATGAAACAATTTCTTTTTTATAAGAATACAATATAGCGGCATTACTCCAGCAAGCACTTCGCTCAATATAATTTACTCACGGGCCAATTAAGAAAATATAAAATTAAAAAACTCATTACCAATTTCGGGAAACAGCAACAAATGTTCCATTCACAAAAATCAAATCTAGACAGTATTGTTAAAGCTAGTTTTATAATTAGTTCCAAAATAGCGGAAACATCGAGGTCATTTTCTGAGAGACAGTTTGTTAAATAGTGCCTAGTAGATGTTGCAGAACTTTTCTGTCCCGAAAAGAAGAAAGACTTTGAGAAAGTGAGCTTATCGCGACGTATTGTTGTTCGACGTATAGATGTGATGGCTAGCGATATCAAAAAAAACATTGATAGATAGATAGGCTGATTTTCAAATATTTTCGATAGCTTTGGATGAGAGTACAGATTTATGTGACACAGCCCAGTTAGCTATTCTTATACGAGGTGTTGATGAAGAATTTGCAGTGACAGAGGAATTAGTGGCTTTACGGCCGCTACAAGGGACCACTACTGGAAAAGATATTTTTACAGAGGTGCAAAGTACTTTTGAGCAATATAGTTTTCAATGGTGTAAATTAGTTGGAGTATCCATAGATGGTGCGCCTTCAATGGTCGGTTCACTAAAAAGTTTAACGGAATTCTGCAGGAAAGAGCATATTATTGCTAAGTAAGGTGGCTAAAGTAAAGGTAAAATGCTAAAAAGGTTTTATAACCTTAGAAAAGAAATAGCTGATTTTATGAAAATGAAAGAGGAAACATTGCTGCAAATTTGTGATCCAACTTGTAAACATCATGGGATACTTAAACGACCTGAACTTTAAGCTTCAAAAACAAGGCCAATTGCTAAATCTGCTGTTCAGTCATCTTAAAGCTTTTCGAAACAAAATTCGCTTGTGGCAAACACAAATTAGAAGTATTTTTTAACATTATGCAGTCACGAAGTACATTAAATACGGTCGCTATGCTGATGAACTGGAACTACTGTTAGAGCAATTCACTGATCGATTTTCCGATCTTAAGAATATGAATAGCACTTTCAATATTTTTTCAAATCCTTGTTACTGTAATGTTGAATAGGCTCCACTTCACCTACAAATCTCATTAATCTTCATCTGATTTTACTATATTTATTCACTACTACCTACTTATTTCTTGCCTACGGCCCGCGACCTGATTAAGTCCCAAAATTACGCCCTCAGCTAAGCAAAAGTTGCCCATAACTGCATATAAGCCATAAGGCATATGAGTTTCAGTTCTTGAGTTAGTCTATGGATCACATATTCTAAAAATCATGTTCATTTATATCCAGTTTCACAACAGTTTCATCAACAGTAAAACCACAAGAGCTTTTTTTTCGGATAAATTTCTCTTTGTACCAAAATAATTTTGCCAATCAGTGAGTTCATAAGAAAACTGACATGAAAAATCGCGAGCCTTGAAGTCGAGCGATTTTGTCAAATATGTTTTAAAAAAAATTAAACACTTAGTTAAACAGAAATTTATCCATAAAGAATAAATAGCTAGACTATTTTTTGGCAAATAAATTAACGATAGAATATGTGAGTATGCGAACGAACTACAACAATAATTATCTTTATTTATACAATTAAATTCAATTACATACAATTAAATTCAAAATAGAAAAAACGGTTATTAAAAACATAGTTGTTAGATATTAGAGTTATATATATATACATAACGCCCAAGGGCGTTTTTTCAAATCTAATGTATCCCAAAATAGGGTTGTTACTTCAAAATAACAGACTAATAGGACAAAATGTATGTAGTATAATAATGTAGTATAGATATGTATTAATTATTATACTTATAAAATTAGGAAAACGTATCTATATACTTCATCTTCAATCTTTAATGAATTTCTGAAAATAACGTTATTGCACACCGAAAAAAATAATAATTTGTTTATGCCTTTGGAAGTAGGTAGGCCGCTAGTGTTTCTAACCACATCATTACATTTGCCCCGAATATATATTGTTAACGGCTTCTATGTTATAAAAACTAATATCTTCGATAAATTGGCATACCTCCTAATAACCTCCGTTATACCCATACTTACGATGGCCTTCTAAATCGAAAACAATTTTCATTAAAATGTCAGTTGAATCCATGACGTTATTTAAACCGATATGAAAAAATATGATACTGCCAGTTGGTGGTGGAGCCCCTGTTACATACAACAATTATACGCTTCCGTCATCGAAACTTATCCAATCTATATATATATATATTGGGGTGATAGTAAGCCAAGGCTAACAGGACCCCTATTTTTTATACGCCCTCTTGCGATAAGGGTAGAGTAGAATGCCAACTGTGCTGATATTTATGAAAATATTGTCCGTAAAGTAGGTATCAAAAATTCTAGGGAAAATACCCATGGTCGGGAAATGAGTTAGATTATAATTAAGATTATCGAAGATGAGGCTTTCATGGTCCTAATTGTTCACATAATAGTTTCACGGGTAATGTTGCGTTAAATAAATATTTTCTGTTACCCTTGATAATGAAATACCCTTGTAATGAAATCGGGCGATAGAACACCACCCATCTATCGCATCAGGCGACATCTTATACCTAAAACAGACATTGAAATTGCCGTACACTCAGACGGCTTCAAACACATGAAACAAAATAGAAGGTACAGACAGGTACCGACAAAATAGAAGGTAAAAATCTTCAGGAGGATGCAACAAATGAATGTAGCAATGTTGAATATAAAAATACTGAAGAAACAAGTACTTCTGCAGAAGCAGACAAAATTGAAATGCAGAATGCAAGATCTAAGGGTGAAGAAACAGCCGAAGAGAGCAAAGGCGAAATACAGACAAAGGCGAAGGTACAGACATTAAAAATCATCAGGAGGTAGCAGCAAATTAATGTAGCAATGTTGAATATAGAAATACTGAAGGAACAAGTACCTACTTCTGCAGAAGAAATAATCAGAGTTAAAGAGATTGAAAAGTATTGTGAAGAAACTGTAGCAAAAAGCAAGCAAATGGAAGCAAACAAAATTGGAACATAACAAACTGAGAATGAAAATGAGAACGAAGACGACAATAAAAGGAATGCTAAATTAAATCAGGTGACAACAAAGAAAGATACCGCAGTGAATTACATTGAACCGCTGTGAATTTGAGGAAACTTGCGAGATATATCCTGAGCCATCTACGCTGCCTCCACAAGAGCTCCAGGGAAATGGTTCAGAAGAGACGCAGATACAAGTGGACATTAGAAACGTACGCATTATACAATATGACGGATTGTATAAATGTATAAGAATATAAATGACGGAATGTATAGGCATATTAACTAGATTTAGATTATGATATCTATATGAAGCGGTAAAACGTTATGGACTTATATAACAATTGAATATGAGACGAGGAACCTCACATACTATTAATTAAATATGTACATTAGACTGTTAAGAAAAACACGATTATTTTTTTCTTTATTATACCGAAATTCTTGCTGAAAATGACGAAAAAAAATACTGTGAAAGTTTGAGCTCTTAATATTAATATTAAAAGGTGCCGCATAGCAAATTTCTATTTTTATTCTCCATTTAAACAACATGGGAGCAACATTCTCTTGCACTTTGGAAGTTTATAGATCACGTTGGGAACAACACTTCGGAATGCCTCAGATATATTCTTGTAGAGAATTTAACGCTCTACAAGAAAAATCTCTTACAATTTTTTGATAAATTTATTCCTTCAAAAGTTATTCAAGGTTAAATTTTGATTAAACAACCACAGCAATAGAATGCTGTTTTTTATACAGCATTCTATTTTATATTATTTATCTCTATGAAAGCTTTTGATATTTTTTAGAGATCGTAAGTTAATTGCATTGATCTTTTTTTTTTTAATGATGATAATTTTATTGTTTAAAATTAATTATATTACTTGAATTTATTAGAATTTCAATCTAAAAATAATTTTCGGTATAATAAAGAAAAAAAATAATCGTCTTTTTCTGTTTATGTACATTTATGTACATAATAGATAATACACCTTAGATCGTGAGTAATATCAAACAAATTATAGTTAAAGCTACGTACTTCTACGTACTCTCCACGACAATAAAGCATCCTACTGAATCCACTAATTAACCTTAATTAATTCAATAGATATACATAATTATATCTAATTATGACCGTTGATTTACCGAATGGGACAAATAGATAACCTTACATCTTACATTGTAAAGTGTACGCCAGGGACTGGTATATAAACAGGTGCAGTACTCGACGATCTTAAGCCATCATACGATATTCGGCGCCCGTGGGCTGGAAAAAATAATGCGCTCATCTTCATAAGAAAATGCACGAGATGACTAGCGTGATCGGGTGACCGGCAAAGTTATACAAGTGTCAGAACTAGAGAAAGTCAATTTACTAAACAAAAACATAAAATTCATATAAAACTGTATGACCAAAAACAAACTTTATAGTACACAAGAAACAAAAGTTACTTGTATATTTATTTTTCTAGCTTGAATCAATAATAGAGTTTCAAATAAACATTTTTGTTACTTCGCTTGTATTGTGTGATCTTTGAAACTAAGTCTATGTGACCACACATAAATATTATAAAATTATAAAATGTAAAACATTATGAGTTATAGAACAAAGATTTCAACAGCAAACAACTGCTAGGACTAAGTCAGTTTTAAACTGAAGTAACATGTGACATGTGGTGTGCATACAAGCTTAGGGGAATATAAAAGCCCTGTGGCTAAAAAAACTGTCCAAACAAAAAACCTTAAAAATCACATTGTTGTAGATCTTCCAGTTTTAAAATGTACCTTCATCCTTATTTATCTCTTCAAAAAATATACACCATTAATATACACTCTCCTACCGGAATTGGAACAGACTACATCAAAATTTACATCAAGTCCAGTAATACCACATACCGGAGGTGTTTCTGTACCAAAGGTTTTCGTTTTTTCGCCCAAAAAGAGATGTGTGCTGTTCTTTGTGTCTAACGCATAAGCATGGAGACGATAAAATAAAGAGAAAATTTAAAAAGAGATATGAAAAGCACTCTCTGAGAAAGTCAGAGTAAGAGAACGAAAAGAAGAATCCAAAGTTCAATCATGGAGAGATAAATCTATTTTATGTGCAGGTTTCGATCTGCAACAGGTAATCTATTTGCCAATGAGTGGCGAAACCGCATTTTTTTTATAAATGTCGCCGGTCTAAATATATCGAATAAGCAGAACCTAACAGCATTTTCGGGGTCAAGAGAAACTTTGACGCTACAACCAAGTTTTGCCAAAGTCGCGACTTTACCCTTTCTTCAGCGGTCCATAGCTCCGTCGCTATTGGTTGTATAAAAAAAGGTACCTACGACATCAATTTATCCTCTACAAATTTTACACGTTTTTCCATAGAAAGTACAACACAAAGGAGTTACAGCCCAAAGACTGGGAAAAGTGCCGATCATTGATGGTTATTTCCCCTCCCCAAGCGAGCTTAGGGAGATGACGGAAACTTGGAATTGTTACCTTATAACCATCTTATAACCCCTGACGACTGGAAATTTTAAGTAGGTATCATACTAGTACTCATACCTCGACTTCGAATCATTGTAAATCAACCCTTGTTGAAACGTTAATCTAAGTATATATTGTTGCAACTCCTTTTTGATGTAAAATGCAAATCAGTGCCCAAGTTTAGTTTTAGTTTCATTTCGCTATGTGAATTAGTTTACATTGTTTCATTTTTAGTACATCTTCTAAAGGTTTTATGTTTTCTACATTATAGATATTCAGTATGCGTTTTCCAGGGTAAGTTAAACAGAACTTTTATAATTTTATTTTGTAAAACTTTTATCCTTCTAAAACAAGTTATCTCACAAGTTCCCCATATTGTAATTTGATATAAAAGGGTAGCGTAAAAGTAACCATAGTGAATTTTGTACATAGAATGTTTATCTAAAGCTCAACTGGGAAATTACCAATAGTTAAAAAATTGTTAGTTATTTTACTAGGCAGTTATTTTACTAGGCATTGACTACCGCGGCTGATTGTTGGGCTGTCTCGCTAATCGCTCAGCCAGGAATTTAGCCTAGCCGAGGAATTCAGCCCATTCTGCCTAGCCTTCTAGCCTAGTAGTCGATAGCCTACCTAGCCTTCTAGCCTAGTAGTTATAGATCACGGTGCAAAGAGGAAGTTCTTCACTCTTGTTAATTTATTCCACGTTGAAGGCAACTGTGAACATTAAAAATAGATTGTGCACGATATACTGAAAATTCCCTACATCTAGGGAAAATCTGCACAATCTGGCAACATCACATCCGGAGTGCCATGTACAACCCCCCAAGGGCGAAGTCTCGACCCTCTACGACTTATTTACTCTACGAAATAACCGAGATACGCCCCTGGCCCCATTTAGAATAGTTGCGGGATAAGAACATGTGGACTACCCCCTATTAACCCTTCGAGACGCCTTGTATACAAACTGGAATGGGATGAAATTAATGAGAATAATCTAGAATGAGATGGCACAAGTGAGAACAATCTAGAAGAATGGGATGGAATCATCCAAAAGCTTCTAGAACTTTCCAGAACATTGAAAATAATATGTAAGGTCCAGCCGATCGCGAGTCAGTTTGCTCTTAGAGACAAGCCTAGTAACAAGTAATTAAAAGTGTTCAGTAGTAATTTATCATTGTAAACAGTTGTGACTTGTTGTCTTTGGAAGCTAAAAATCATAAACAGTTGCGTAACAATCGTATAGATATAGGAAGATATTTCAAACTGCGGGCATTTCTCAAAAAATATATGTATATGTATAAATTCCCGCTTGAACCGGATATCAAGAGTGAAATTTATACTAAAATGAATTTAAATAAAATAACTAGATTAATAGTTCCAAAATATGAGTTTTAATGATATAAAAAAATATTGTAATGTTAAATATTGGAAGTAAATTTTGATTAAATTCCCAAAATTTGAGATTAGACTTTATCAAAGTAAAAAAATAATATTATCAAGACAGGAATGTGGTATGCAAATTTTCACTATACGATTAAATAAAAAATAAAAAAATTAAAATACATGCTACTTTCTGCCGATGCCAAATCCAAATATAAACAAATACCTATGGCCTACGCCGTCGAAGTAATATCTTCTAAATAAACTAAAAGTATGCTACCATTCGGTAAAACAGTATCGTTGATTCTTAATTACCAGGTAGGTAGTCTAAAATCGAACGATAACGTACGATTCAAATTTAAATTAAATATATATTTAATTCAATTAAAAAAATAAATAGCTAATAATACACCAAAATAGAAAAAATATAGACGAGGCTTTTGTGCCCACAGCTCACCAAGTAGTTGCTAGTGTTCAAACCGTAAAATTTAATATGGCGTTACAGCTATTTTAAGATTTTCTCTTATTATACACTCAATTATTATACTTTTAATACATACCTGTGAAACCCTAAATTTGGTTGTTTAAAATATACAAACAAAATTACATCTGACATATTCTTCGATTGTGTAAAATTTAATTAGATATGGTATTTATTTTGTAAATTTTAGAGTCATATTGGGTTATCGAATTCGTTGTTGTTCAAGGAACAATTTCGGCGCCTAAAAATTTTGCGAGAAACTATTATTTTTATTACCCGCAAGGCAATTTAAATTCGATATTATTTTACGTATTATACAAATGACTGAGCTTTTGAATATTTCCATGAAGTTGAGCTTGAGGTATAAGCCGCAGCGTGTACATAAAAAAAATGGTGACGATTAATCAGGATTAGATTTTTATGAAAGTAAAATAATTGTATGACCACCCAAAAGGCAAATCCAAATAAATAATGAGGATTAATCAAATTTGACAGAATAAATCATTACATGTAGTTAAAATCAACCTTTATTTCAAATCTGAGCCTCGGTGATAATAATTTTATGTACTGCCGCCAAATTCCCATATGCAAAATGTGACTGTTAGCGATTATTTATGTCCCCTGTACAAGCAACAACTGCATTGGATTTTACATACCATTATTCATTGTAATCAATTTATCGTTCCGTATAGCTGCTCGTCAAGAATGATAATACCTAATGATAAATTTCCTCTTAAGATGACTTTAATTCCATGCTTTCTCACTTTAAGCTTTGCACCAGGTAAACTCCGACTTGTGTGGTGCACCTTTTTAAAGCAACACCTATAGAATTTGAAACGTTAGAGGATTTTCGTCAAAGGCGCATTACCTGAATGCGGTCAAAATACGGGTGAAATATTAACTGATGCATCATTGTCTACCTATACCCATCGTTTAAAATAACATAGATTTTATTCGACACAAAGGCAGCAATAATTTAAGTAATTATTTTCAATTTTACGGTAATATAGAGGGTGGTGGTGGTGGCAGGTGATTTTTTTTCGATCAAACTCGAAAGGACAACGTCCCGTCCCGTATGTGAGTAAATGGATAATTTTTTCAATATTTTTTATTCTTAAAAATCAGTGGTGTAATTTTAAAAGCAGATATATGTGTAATAGACCAGGGCTGAAGCCTTTTTTGAAAATAATAGTAGGATGAAACCCATTGGAAAAAAGAGAATATAACAACAATGAAAGGAAACATAATTTACGGGCGATCTGAGGTCGGGAAGTGGAGGAGTTTTTAAGGGTAAAAAACGCTTTATTTGGATTTTCGGCAAAACTACAAGTCCTATGGAAAAAAGTTAAATAGCAAAGTTGTAGGTAATAAAAAGATCTACAACTTTTGTATTTACACTTTTTTCACATAACCTCAAAATTTATGTGAAAAATTTAAATAACCAACATTCCTTTTCCTTTTACAAAAAGAATTTTTTTTTCAAGAAATTTGGTGAAAATTTACCTTGTTATATCCCAAACCACTGCAATTTTTTTTGATTTAAAATATTTATTTTTCACCTTATTTTGACATAATACCGAAAAAGCACCCTAATTTTCAATCGAAAATTCTCGCGTCAAAATATCTGATTTTTTAAAAAAGTCAGTGGGCTTTTTGTACGTTGAAATCTCTACATTCTTATGGTGTAAAAAAAATACATTACTATGGTAAATGTTCTCAGAAAATGCACGAGAAAAACTCGAATACGAATTTTTTTTTAATCATTATGTACAATTTTAAGCGCTTTATTAAAATTTACACTTCAATTAGGTACTGGAAAAACGTAAGATTCCATGTTATCGTAATCTTAATCTAATGGAATCTTAAGTTTTTCTAATGATTGAAGTGTAAATTTTAATAACTAGCTCAAAATTGTACTTAATGATTAAATCCGAACAGAAATTTCGGATTCGAGTTTTTTCGCGTCTTTGCATTTTCTGAGAACATTTATCATAGTAATGTATATTTTGTTGAATCCATCAGAAAGTAGAGATTTCAACGAACAATAAGCCCACCGACTATTTTAAAAAAGCAGATATTTTGATGCGAGAATTTTCGATTGAAAATTAGGATGCTTTTTCAATATTAAATTAAAATAAGTTGAAAAAATAATAATAATTTATAAATAAAAACTGAATTTGGTGTCCCAAATTTACTGTAATATTTTTGATTTAAAAATTAACTGAATTGATTGAAGATTGACTGAATAAGCTGTTTAACCAAAAATGGAAAAAAAAATTGTAAGAAAAATAAAATACCAAAAACTTGGTTATTTGAATTTTTCACATAAATTTTGAGGTTATGTGAAAAAAGTGTGAATACAAAAGTTGTAGATATTTTTATCACCTACAACTTTGCCATTTAACTTTTTTTCATATGACTTGTAGGTTTTCCGGAAATCGAGATAATTCATTTTTTACTCTTCCCGACCTCACCCTCTTTCACTTCCCGACCTCCGATCGCCCGTACATTACTTTTCCTTTCATTTTTGTTATATTCTCTTCCTTTTCTAATGGGTTTCATCCTACTATTATTTTTTTGGTTTCAATAATTATCGACCCTGGTCTATAATAGGTCCTTTTAACTTGTTCATATAGTATATATTATCTAAAGGGATGATTCCTGTTAACAAAGTTCAATTTACAGATTTTCACATTGTCCACCGTGAACGCAGTTTCGCAAAAAACGAATTATTTAAGTGCAAAAATTATATGATGTGATCACAGCTATGACATGAGTCAGAAGCTTCGGTCGCCTCTTATATTTATGGTATTTACCAATAAGTATACTTGGCGAGTATGGATGGACTGTAATTTTATTGTAAACAGCTTAATTTTTAATATACCATGTCACTCGCACAAATAATTTGTTTCGCATGCTCTAACAATTATAATGACAATAATAACTCTCCATTTCTCTTTAAACTTCAAACACAAAAGTAATATTATTATAAATAATTTAAATGGATTTGTTTTTTAAACTCATTTCCAACTCATTTCAACAATCATTTTCTGACCGTATGTTGTAGTTATGATGACCTTCCTACAAACACAAAAAAATAATACAATGACCTAAAATTTGTTTAAAATACGTTTCGGTCCCCTTTGGGCTTTCTTCAAAAGATGATTTGATTTTATAATATTATTCAATACATATTTTGGTTTAAAATATGTATTGAAATAAAATCATCTTTCGAAGAAGGCCCAAAAGGGACGGAAACGTTAAAATTTTGTAACCAGTCGTTTTATTACTACCATCCCATCATATCTTTGTAAGTTTATGAGGTACTATATGAATTTGCTTGAATTTTGGTTATGCCAACCAACGCATAACAACTAGGTTGAGGTGTGAATATGGAATTTTTGTAAATAATTTCCGTTGTAGAATTTCTATTTTGTAAATTGATAGTGATGTGTAACATTTCGACTCACGTAATTATTAGCCATTCGTTTTCGTCCATTTATGGATGTTCTATCCTTTAATAATTAGTGATGTCTGGAAATTTTCTGGTAACACGCAATATGGTAGGTGCCGTCAATTGCATAGGCAAATAAATTTGAGCATAATTTGGTACCTGGGTAAAATGGTTTACATTGTTCTAAATCTAAAGTAGTAAATTAAGGAATCATCATCTATCGCGATATATTTTTGTAATATTGACAAAATGTGTAGAAGATCAGTTATATTATTCATTATTGGGATGAAATATAGTTGAAATACACGATATTTATGCTTGAGGCTCGATGAGTGGTATATTCAAAATAAAGCTTAAATTTTAATTCATTTGAAATGCTTAAAGTTCTATAAACCATATCTAAATACTGAACAACTTTATATATAACATGAGGCATGTATGTATAACAAGTGATGTTCCTGTAATCAAAATTAACGCAACGCATTATAAATTTACCGACATTTGTTGCTACTTTTTTTTCCAAGTCCCAAGTCAATAATTTTTTTTGCATTGTAGGTAGGTTTCTTGAGAATGTCACTATACTTCCTGTAATTTATGAATGGGAAATTACAATAAAACTGCTACTGTACAAAAATAAGAGCAAGTTTATTTGCGGTTTGGCTTCATATATGTTGCTACCTGGGTACTTGCAATTTCCATTTGTTGTTTGTTTTATCATAGAAAATATTTTGTCGCTTGTCTTATGATCAGCACCAGCTTACAAACAGATTTATCGCCTGTATAATACGTAGAAACGAACCTCGTACCATCAAAAAGCAGAGTTTTAATAAAGGGAACTAAAAGACATTTGAACTAAAAAATTAATAAGCAACCAACAGGGACATTTTATTACAGTTGACAAAGTACGTTTTCAAGCACAGTCAGAGAAATGGTTTTTGGAAGATACTCATTTATGCTTTCATTCAAGATATAGAGACAATAAGGAATTACCGCCAGAAAATCGTAATTTGTTTATAAAGTGAGGACCACTGCCAGTGAGCGATGGTAATATGCAGTAGTTTACAATACATGTTTACCGTTGTTTTGGACATCGAAATGCCAAAAACCATAGACTTGAAAGGGGAACCAATAGACATTTGAACTAAAGAATCAATAATAAGTAACCGTCAAGCCTTTAAGGCTTCTTATAGTTTACAAAGTGTATTTCTCAGGAGAGCACTGTCAAAGAAATAGTTTTCTAAAGAGAATGTCCTCTTCAAACCTTCCATTCATTGACAAAAATATACAGGAAAATAAGGCATTACACCAAGAAAATCGTAATTTATTTATAAGACCTGTGTCAATCAGCGATATTATTCCATTTTATGATAATCGCAAATTACAATAGTTAACAATACTGATTTATCATTTGCTTAGTGTGTAGAAACTAGAAACAAACATCCAAATACCAAAAACAACATATTATTATGGGAAACTAAGACATTTGAACTAAAAAATGAATACCGAGGCAGTCATCGGGGCTTTAAGTTGACAAAGAACGTTGACAGTGTCAACGTTTTCAAAGGAGCATTTGGACCTTCCATTTATACCATCAGACAGTGTCAACGTTTTCAAAGGAGCATTTGGACCTTCCATTTATACCATCATTACTAAACTTATAAAATACAATAAATAAGAAAATTAGGGAAACACGTAATGCTAGAATTATCATAAATATAGAGGGAAATAGGTCATTAGTCGTTAGTACAGTAGTTTACAATATAGGTTTAATGCTTGTTTAATACGTATAAACAAACTTAACTACATCAAAACATAAATTTTAACAAAAGGAACTAAAAGACATTTGAACTAAAAACTTAATAACAACCAACAGAGAGGGACTTAAGACTTCTTACAGTTGACAAAATGCATTATCAAACATTGTCAGGGTAATATTTGAGAGAAGAAGAGACTCTCAATTTATGATCATTGGCAAAAATATAAAGAATAAGGAATTACTGCAAGAAAATCGTAATTTGTCTATAAGGGAAGGCCACTGCCAGTAGTCGATGGTAATTTGCAGTAATTGCCTGTTTACCGTTTGTTTCATATAAAAATGAACATCGAAATACCAAAACTATACTTGAAAAAGGAAATAATAGACATTTGAACTAAAGAATTAATAATAAGTACCCCTCAAACCTTTAAGACTTCTTATAGTTGACAAAGTGTATTTTTCAGGAGAGCACTGTCAAAGAAATATTTTTCTAAAGAGAAGATCCTCTTCAAACCTTCCATTCATGCTATTATTGACGAAAATAGAGGAAAATAAGGCATTACACCGAGAAAATCTTAGTTTATTTATAAGACTTTTTTTTGATTTTTGAAGTTTTTGATAAAACGCAAATTTTCCGTTTATACCAGGCGTAACAAAAATAGTGTGTTTTTTTCGTAAATTTATAACATCCTGTGGGGTATACCATTAGCCCTAACATAACGCTATTAAAAGCATATTGCAGCCCCATCTTTCCTTAAAATTTTGTTTTTTCATTCACTTTATTATCTCTATATTACCAACAAAAAAATGTAAACAGAAGTCAGATGATCATGGTAACTATTGAATAAGTGAAATTATCAGAAAATATGTAAATGCAATTTATTAATTATAAAATTATTCATTAATTATAAAGTAGAATATATAAAAAAAATTACTTTGAACTTACCTTTTTAACAATTGTTATTCTGAATAAGTAGCTACTTTTGCTACAGTCTTAATTTGTTAGAGATTATCTTCAAGACACTGTTTTTCTAAATATATTTTGAAGATAAGTGCAAAACTAAAGTAGTTTGATAGCTTTGAATGTATGTTATTATGAATATATTAGTAACAAAAAATAATAGTGATTAGCAAGTATTTTTATCAGATGTAAATCTTGTTCAAATTATTATGAAACGAAATATATTTTTTTTTATTTTTAATACCTGTATTTAGCAGAACAAAATATCGGTAAAAATGTATGAATATTTTAATAGGGTAATTTCTTAAAATTAGAGAAATGAAACGGAAAATTAAGTAAAAAATTTCGTTTAATTATCATAAATTAGGGAATATTTTACATATTTAACAGTCTTCACTTAAATATGGAAAAGAATAAACCATATAAATATATACATTACTTAAATTAATGACTAATAAGCGTTCAGTAAGTAGTACTACCTGTACGATACAAATAAATATTATATAATATTTACAAAATATACACAATAATTTAATTATTACATAGTAATTAAAAACTAATGACATTCGAAAATGCTATATCAATTTATGCGATATAAGTAAAACAGCCTTTAAAGTTTAATATCATCTCACATTAAGTTAAACAAAGTAAGTCCGGGATTGAGGCGGCGCATCCGGAATGGTCGAGTATACGTGGTGCGGCACCTCAGCCCTGCAAGGGGGGAATTGGGAATACTGTGGTGGCCGCCCGTCAATTGACACGTAGCTGTGATTTAATTGATCTGACCCATAATGCTGGCTACTAGCGCTGGAGCCGGCCTCGTCCTCCGTACTTCTGGCAGACTCTCCAGAAACATATGTGCTCTGCGTGGGGGTGGGTGTCAGAGCGGCGGCATGGACCCCTGGCATCGCCTGATACTTGTACCAAGAATCAGGGGCCGTTGGCGCCGCTGTATATCTAGCGCTGGTTTTACACCGGATCTCCGCCTGCTTCTTGCGTCTCGTTGTTTGGTTATTTATGACATCCGGCATGGCGTATCGCAATTTCTCCCAGAAACGACGCTCTCCCCATCTGGTCACGGTGCAAGCACGAAGTAATGCTCTGAGCTCGGGGTCCATTGGTTCTAGGGGATCGCCACTAAGTACGCAGACTAATTTGAGCCTGAAAGCGGTACGAAGGGCGGCCTGGAGAGCGGCGCGGAACTCCGGGCGCGACCATTCATTGCATATGAGACCCGGGGACACTACGAAGACGACTCGCCTCGATGCATCTGCTGCACCCACCATGGCATCGGCCAGATACGAAGCGCCTCCCATCAAGTGAAGGTCCCTGTAATGCAGGCAAAGGGTATGTCCGAACTGCTCCAATTCGGGGGCAATTATTCTAGCGGCGAGATCTTCATCTTTGTGGCTGTAAACCATGTAGCAGTCGTAAAGCCTGTCGCGATCGTCGTTGTTATCGTGGGCTGTGGCGGCATCTTGAAAAATGCGAACTCCGTATTTGGAGTGAGCCCACAGACGAACTTCTTGGCGGAAAACGAACATAACGGCTACGATCAGGCACACCACAATGACGGCCACGAGAGTTGCGGCAAGCAGAGGCACGTAACTGCCACCGAGCAATTGATTATTCTTTATCACTTCACGTTGCACAACAGACGTCGCGATCGCGTTGTCTACGTCCTCGCAGCGTTGCATTACATCGGCTACGGTTTCAGAGTCCTCGTGATCCGCACAATACATTTTAGAGGGATCACCACTCGTTTCGCGGATCCAGGCAAGGAGACGGCCGAGAGAACTGCAATCGCACGACCACTTGTTGCCGTCGAGAGTCACGCGCGGCTGGGATACCGATTCCCCGTTCTGATTTAACTGCCACGGTTTAAAGTCTATCATTTTATTATCGTCCAATTTCAACACTTCTAGTTTATGCATATTTTTAAAAGTCTGATTACTCACATAGTCAATCTCATTATGATCCAGATACAGTTCATTGATATTCTCCAGCTGATCGAACTCGAAACCGCGCAGTTCCCCTAATTTGTTATTCTCCATATGTAACACTTTGAGGGACTTCGCGCCGTTAAAAGTCCTATTGTGTAACGCTTTAACATTGCTGTTGTTTAAAAAGAGAACTTCCAGTTTTTTCTTACCGATGAATACGTGACTGCCGAGCTCGCCCAAGTTATTGCCGTCCAGGTAGATTTCAGTGGCATCCATCGGTATTTTCTCAGGCACGTTCGTGTATCCCGCGTTACTGCAATCTACCACATTAGACGACCATGTGTGATCGTGATAGCACGTGCATTTGTCGGGACATGTCATTTCGCAGTCGCAAGCGTCGAAATCGCAACAGTGACATAAGGCAAAACAATGGGTCTCGTAGGGACACAAAAAGTTCGAGGGTTTCAGACTCAGCAGCGGTTGCGGTGGTGCGCCTCTGGAATGGGCTAATTCGCAGGTAACGGCGTCCAAATCCAACACTTGTGGGTACTGTCGCAAATTACTTAGGTGATTGATTCTCAGAAGCCATTCCATCTTGCAGTCACAATAAAACGGATTACCGCCGATGTAAAATTGTGGCAAGTCTTTGTCGTTTGTCACTGGGTTTAAGCTTAAAGCGGCAAGATCTAGATACCTGATATCATTCCCGTATAAAACGACTTTCTCGAGATTTAATTTGTTTAAAAACGCGTTAGGATCAACACGTACAATTCTGTTGTTGTTTAAAAACAAGGTGGTGACACTATCCGGCAGAGAGTTCTCTTTAATTTCCGTGATCAAATTGAAGCTCACATCCAGCATTTTAATTTTTAGCGTATTTCTGACATCGTAGTAGTTTCCCAGTTCCGCCACTTGATTGCCGTGCATATCTAGCCATTCTAAGCTAGTAGGTAGGTGGCCGAAGTCGAACCAATGAATTTTATTCGAAGAAACATTCAGCCACACTAAACTCTGCAAGTTGGTAAATACTCCACTTATGTCTGTTATCTCGTTAGCGTCTAATCTGACGGCCTTGAGCGTCGGATTGCTCGAGAAAGCACTTTGTTCTACGTGTTTAATTTTATTGGATGCCAAGTTTAGTACCTGCAGCGAAGGAAGCGTTGAGAATGCATCTCTGGAGATATTTACGATGTGATTGTCTACTAATCGTAGGCCGTATAAAAGGTCGAGACCCTCGAATGATGAGTTATTCACAGATTCGATATGGTTCTTTCCCAAATCCAGGGTCTTTAATAGCCTTAGCTGGCCGATACCGCTGGGAACACCACCCAGCATATTTCCATTCAGACCCAGGTCTTGTAAATTTGTCACGTTTTCAAATGCTCTGGGATGGATGTAGTCTATTTCGTTAGAATCCAGTAGAAGTTGGTTTAAAGCGTACATACCAGAAAAATGATATGACTCGACACGTTTGATTTTATTATGGGTCAAAGTGAGCGCATGCAGATTTTTCAGCTCAGAAAATGCTCCATCAGTAATGATACTGATCAGATTATGTTCCAAATTAAGTATTTGTAGTGTGTAGAGGTCGTGTAAGAGATTTGCGTCTATTCTGGAGAGTTGGTTGTTTGCCAAGTTGAGAATAACTAGCCGAACTAGTCCAGAAAAAGTATCTCGGTTAACCCAGTGACTGGTCAATTCATTATGAGATAAATCGAGGACTTGTAGTTGGTCCAGCCCTTCCAGAAGTCCCGGTGCCAGTACGGTTAGAGAATTATTGTGTAAATAAAGATGTCGAAGGTCCCTTGATGACTGAAACAGCTCAGGCGGAAGAGCGACTAGACAGTTGCTTGATAAATTTAGTGATGTAAGCGCGGTGAGTCCTACAAAGGCACGGTCGCCAAGAGTGGAAATTGCGTTGTTTTCCAAATGAAGTTCTTCCAAAGATCTCAGTGCCGAAAATCCATTGTCGGGGAGTGATATTATATCATTGTTTGATATGTCGAGCACTTCCAAGCCGTTTACACAAGCACGGCCCGGGGCTAAAGGTCCATTACCCCAGTCGGAGAAACCGAGCGTCGAAACATCTTGAAGTTTATTATTAGTTAAGTTTAGATGTGTCAAACTGTAAAGAGGGCAGAATAAGTCTCGAGGCGTACTCCATATATTGTTATCAGCTAAATCGAGGCTACGGAGTTCTCCCATGCCCCGAAAACTCTCTGGATGTAAGTCTAGAGTCATGGCAGACCATTCTGAGTTATGCGAACGAATAGACAGGCGTCGTAGATGTCTAAGGGGTGACAGAGCTGCAGCTGGTATATTGCGTATTTTACAGTTTTCCACTTTCAATTCTTTAAGTCTCCGCAAAGTTGACAGAAAGCTGCCCTGTCTGTTGGATTCAAGGGAACTTTCGAAGAATAAAACGTCGCTACATTCCAACATCAGCACCGTCACACGATCGGACTGTGCTTGAGTCAGGTTGCCTATTAAATGCTCAGCACTGTTGATAGTTCTAATTTGACAGTACAATACGGGCTCTTCTCCGTTCTCGTTGTCTTCTAACGGTTGCATTTGCCACTCGCATCCTCTAGGCGGAATTTCGATGCTCGTTAAACTTCTTGACGTAACTGCCGCGAAAACTGCACTTAAAATTAACCAAAACATGACGAACTGTTCTTGAGTTACACTAAACTATGGCGGATATCGTCTTTACGAAATCATCACAGACTGTAAATACCACTACCGGCTATGGCGAATAACGCGTATTCAGGAGCGAAGTATGATACACATCTAGCCCTCCCGAGATTTTCTACGGAACTAATGTTGTGAACACTGTTGCGTTCCGACAAGTATTGGAAGGGTCATGGCTCCGCCTTCGTCGGCCCCACCATGCACTTTATCAGGATTCCAGCTGGTTTGCTCTGCTCTGAATGGAGAATGTCACGTGTAGTTTACCAAATTCAACAATGTGCAAATTGCAAACGTCCCCACCATATAATTATTTTTAATACTCAGTTATATCACTATCAATCTTGTTAGCAACATGCGACCGCCAATAATAATTCTGCGCTATGGAAAATAACTACCTACATATTAGCTACCTACCATAGATTAATATTATTAAAAAAATCACTCCAGCGTAAAGTAGTTTTATATTTATTTAAGTACAAACAAATTAAAGGGCATATTATTCATGGAGTAAATATTTTTTTCATATTTAATTAAAATAATATACTAAAACTATAGCATATTAAATAATTATTTTCTGCAATACAATAATGTAACAATTAAAATTATTGTTTACATCAAATTTGATGATTTTTGGTAACCGCCAATCTTAACGTAAAATTAATATGGATAAGTCGCAGCCGGCATTGCTTGCCTGCAAAGGCAAAACAGTATATGTAAAAAAGGTAAGTTTTGAGAAAAAAATTTTTTCAGTGCCGTTTTGTCATTTTAAAAGATAAATAAATGAAATTAGGGATATAATATGGCATGTGATCATACATCTTGTATCAAAAAGTACTTAATTTTTTTGAAAATGTACTGGTAAAGTATCATAATACTGTTATACCTTGTTTTATGTAAGATGTTTTATGTTTTATTACTTGATAACACTCGAAGTAGTTTCACCATGAAATTTAAGCGTGACTAATCATGCTTCAATGATCGGTTGCTAAGCAACGCGTCGTATAGGACCCTTGTCGCTATTCATACTATTTTTACATTTCATAATTTTTATGCTCTCAAATGCATCCAACTGTCTATTATTGGTCACATTTCTAACTAATCTTAAATTACTAATATCTATTCTATGATCGTTGTCAAAAGCATGTTGTGCAACACTAGATTTATCTGTTTTTCCATATTTTAGATTAGCCATATGCTCTTTAAACCTGGTGTTAATTGATCGTCTCGTTTGTCCAACATATTTTCTATCACAATTATTACAACTAATTTAGTAAATCAATGACCTTTCATTTGGAACAATTTTATCCTTTGGGTTGTCTAGGATTTGCTGTTACTTATCACTTGACGAATGAATTGCTGTTATATACCCACGTTTCTGAAGACCTTACTCAAACCACGTGTAAACCGGGGTTGGTACGGGATGGATACATATTTTGGAGTCTCTATATAATTTTGAAAGGTCGTAGAGTTACGAAGTGTGTCCTTAAATTTACGCTTCCTATTTCGTTTTAGCAACTATATCTCTAGGATAACCATTACTCACAGCTATATCCTTAATTAATACTTATATTTTTCAAACCTCTCATTACTGAGAGGGAAGCTTAGTAAGTGGTGGACAAGAAAATTAAAACTCGTCATTTCATGTTGGTAACAGTGGTGATAGTCATTAGGGATATATCTGACCGTACTGGTATCTTTCCTATATACCTATATATCACATTCTAACCTATTGTCACTATTTTTAATTACTAATACATCTAAAAATGGATAGGTACATCAAGTTTTCCATTATTTTCTAGTTCATATGTAAACTGTACAGAAGTGAAACGACTATTTAATTTGGAAATGAAGTTTTCTACATCCGTAATATTAGTGTCAAATACGGCAAAAATGTCATCCACATATCTCAGCCAGATATCTATCCTATACCTATCTAGTTTTATTACTTGAGACAAATATCTACTTAATATAAACAATTGATAAACAGTTTTACCACTGAAATAAAATAGCAATATCTTTAACAAAACGATATATTTAATATTTATGGAATGTAAAATGTAATTAAATCAGTTGAAGTTTTATTTTCGGGAAGCTCGACCCAGAACTGCATCCTACTTTTTAGGCATTTTAGGCACACAGTCATTAATGATTTTGCTACAGATAAATTGGTCATCGCATTAGGCATAATTAATTTGGCTTTTGTCTTTAAAGTATTTTTGTAAATAAAGAGTCGCCTTCTGGGGATATTTGTTATGTAAAATCTCGTAAACCACTTACAAATTTTGCACACACAAGATCGTTAAAAACCTTGGCTTACTATAACCATGAAACCTATACTATAACCTTGGCTTACTATAACCACCACAAAACATCCATCTTATCCCCACTGGAGGTGATAGATTCCTTTCAATCGTACTACGGTAAAATAGTATGTGTAATTTTATACTGTACAATTGCAATACCTTCGATGTTCTAAGGTTTAACAGTACATAGCATACATATTATTATCCTGTTATTGACAAATTCAAAAAAACCTAAAACGCAAACCAGTGTTACATTATGTATGTATTTATATATTTTTTTGGAATGGTTATTTATAATTTCAGTTGTAATCAATGCAGTCTAAAACGACGTATACTCTTTTGGCGTGGGGGACTTTGCTGAATATATTAATTTGCCATACCAGCAAATCAACTTCAACCGCTCATATAGGTACTGTTTTACTATTGATTTATTTAGAAAACCAAATAACATAGAAATACTGCATACATACTGCATACCTAGGTGGGTAAATATTGTTATTTAGCTCATTATATTTATATTCGGAAACTATAATTAGTGGCAAAATCAAACTTAACTTATAATTACAACTGCTGATGTCTCTCCTGTTATATAAATATATAGGTATTACATGCCGCCGAAAATATAGAAGACTATTTCTTGAGGAGTGTATAGATTACCAGTTGGGAAAAGTACTATTTTGTGTAACGAGCAGATTTCTGCAACAGGATGCGAGTAACACAAAATACTGTTTCCAAACGTCTTTCATACAAGATTTTTTCTAATTTTCACCAATATTATATTTTATGAGAAGAAAACTCTGAATTTCATACGTTTACAAACAATCCAGTAGGTTGCAACGGTGTGAGAGCTCGTCACTTTCATAGCTTGTCCGATCTAAATATCCTAATGAACTTTACAAAGCCATATGCGTAATATTTTACTTTTCGTAACTGGCTGTGAAAAGCAAGACGTTTCCTAACGTCAAAGGCTTACGAAAAGTGTCACTTCACATGTCAAAATTAGAAAAATATAATTTCTGTAATTTTTTTTTCAGATTTTTAGAATTTCGACATTTAAAACTGAGTAATTAAATAAGCACTAATAAAGATAACAAATAATAGGTGTATTAAAAATTTCCCGATTCTTTTATTATGTATGTATTTTCTTATTTGATGCATCAAGATGAAATATGATGATATCCCTTTTTCTCAGACAATACAATATCTATATAGATGAGGCATCCTTTAGAAATTCCAAGCTTAGCACAAAATATAGATCCCAAATAATATTTGAATTTCGCCTTCTTATTCATGATTCACTGCCGAGAATTATTTCTTATCAAACATAATTAAAATTGAGTTCTATTTTGGTCGTCCCCTGTAATGAAATATTAAACAACGAGAGATATGTCTGATGAACTTATATTATTTGGATTTATATTAAAGCATAAATTGTACTTAAGGGTTGGAAATGCAAAAGTTTGTTCAATAATTAATAATATATATATATATATATATATATATATATATATATATATATATATATATATATATATATATATATATATATATATATATATATATATATATATATATATATATATATATATATATATATATATATATATATATATTGTAACAAAAAGAGATTGTAGCGAGATAGCGAACATATAAGTTCGATATACGTACATATAAAACATATTATAAATAAAGTAAAAATAGTCAAGTACATTTTAAAACAAATATATATATAGATATTCAATCATAAAATAAAACAATTTCATATTCATCGGTAAGAATTTGACCAGAATTACCATGCAAAGCAAGATTCAGTTAAACATTGAGCATCTTATACTAAATACAGCCTATTCAAATTTGACAAAGTAAATGTAAATAAAATTAAGCAAATTATGACATACTGTACATTATAAAGCGAGTAGAAATAAAGCTGGAATGTTTAATCAAAGTAATAATATGTCCAGATGATGATATCATTTGACAGCTAATGTCACATGTAAGACTACTTTCATAATCCAAAATTATAATACCTTAAGAATATTAGAGAAATATAATTATATATAAAGTCAGAAAAAAACAATGTATATATAAACATAGTGAAAGTGAATATAAGTCAAAAACTTATTAAGTGAAAAAGAAACAATAAACAGAACTTTAAAACAAGCAACAACATTTCTTTTCAAATAATCTTCATAAATGTAGAACATAATAAGTAAATTCCATATATTAGGTTAAAATTTTAGAATATATGAGTCATAGATCGTAGATAGTACATCATCATAGATAAAAGACAATCTATAGTATCGATCTATGATGTGCTTAGGTTTGAGGCAAGTTTCTGTGTATTTAACTTATTTCGTAGTATAGGATGTTACATAATATTAGACTTCAGAGAGACATCGGTTTGAGATTTAGCTACGACTCAATAGATGGAGTGATGTGTAACATAGAATATTATATCTAAATTAATAGACAATTTTAGTAGGTAGGTACATAGTAATAACACAAGCAAATATTTAAATTTACACATAAAAATGTATAATTTGATTGCATATAACGTAAAGGTATAAATATATTTCTCTGATTACAAACAATTTATAAAAATTTTCGTAAAAGATTGTGAATAAAATTATGTTAAATTTGGGTAAATTGTATCTGTATTGTCTTGTTGTGGATCTGTAATTTCTGCTAGCTTCCCTAATGAACCGACTCCTGAAGTACAAATATTTCAAGAGATTCCCAATAGTAGGTAGGTATACTTGGGTAAACTAAACAAAATTTAAAGTAATAAAGCCATAGCACACTTCTTCCAATTGTTATTTTTAATGCAGTGGTATACTTATGTACTCGTAGAGTTGTCATTATTAATTTTGTATATACCTATTGTTGCCATTTAAAAAAATTATCGATGACGTCACATCCGGAACACCTAGAGCGCCATATTATCGTATATTACATCAAAGTAAGCGGAATTAAAAATAAAAATCGACGTGTCCGAGGATTTTAGATAGAAACGTCAGTCTTAAGATATATTGAATTTATCTGTTATTATAAGTATATAAGTTTCTCACCACTACAATAATGATAAAAACGTGACAATAATAATTATTATAGATACGAAACAATTTTGATATTTCAGAATAGATGTTATATTGGATGAATACGTATCTTATCCATCCTATATAAGCCGGCTGTGAAACATCTAAAGAATATTAAATTGAGAAAGAAGCTCATGAAATATGAAAAATTTACATAGGACAAATTTGGTTAGCAGGCCATTAATAGCTATTAGGTCATTAATAGCTAATAATAGAGACCATCGAGTGATGTTAGTAATTATAGTTTTATTAGAGGCTATGTAAAATAATTCAGGAACAAGTGCCAACAAAAAATACAATTTTGTGATCAAAAGTTCAGTTTACTCGCTTATGCCGTAGATTTTGTTTTTGTCATTAGGTTATAAAATATAAAAACTAGATACACAAAATGCGACCTCTACTTAAACTTGTTTTTTGTAAATTTCATAAGCACAACTTCTCAACTTTATGTGATATACTAAAAATGCTTATGAGCGAAGATATACAGCAAAACGTGATTTTTTGGCTAATTAAAATTTTTCTAATTAAAATTGCTAATTATAAAGTTAAGCATAACGAGTGGATTATCCGGATCACCAAAGTCATGTACTACGAAAAAAAATAAGTACAGCTGGCATCTGTGGAAGAGCATACAAAATTTATGCTTGCCCAACCCGAATATGTTGGATGTAGTGTCACATCCACTTATCGCGTGGAGGAGGAGAACGTTTTCTGTTGAGTGAAATTTGTAAGATACTGAGGAGTAAAATACATCTTGCGAATTTCCTTTCCCATGTTTACGAAGGTAAACGTTGCTGCTCTCAGATGAAGTACCAATGAGCAGAACGAACAAGTCAATACCCTCGCTCGTGATTGAAATGGCCTCATATTCCGATTGCAGTGGAGACAATGACTACGTCTGCATCTTCCTCAGCTTCAAGTGCTGTCTGGAGAAGTGCAACAAACCATTTCTGATTATTATTAGCAATATTATTTTCATGGGATTACATCTTCTTGCTCGTCCAGCTCTCTTCGTACTCGAACGAGCATCCTCTGGGTTACCATCAAAAATCACCATCACTTCCCGGCCGTAATCTTGGTGGATGTACTTGATGGTAATTTGCGCATATCTGGTTAAATGACACATGAAGATTCCTTTCTTCAGCGCTCCACAGCTCCGTCTATTAACTATTGGTTGTACAAAAAAAGCTTTAAAAAAATGCTAAAAATCACAACATAGGCGTTATAGCCCAAAAAACTGGAAAGAGTGCCGATTTTTTATAGTTCTTTCTTCCTCCCGAAGCGAGCTCAGGAGTGGGGATCACGGAAACTTAGATTGTCACCTTTTAACCATCTCGAACAACATATAAAAAAAAGAGACTTGCCGGGGACCTATTGATCGTGAGACCCCCTTTTTAAGTCTCTGGCGACTAGAGTAGTATGACGGTCTATTTACGGGTTTTGTGAATACATCAACGCGAATTTCCAGATGCAATTTTTTTCCCTTCCTGTTCCCTTTAAGTTCACATTTGCGTTGCCGTCATTCGTGCTGCACTAAGCTTTAGCCATCGTAAACTTACGGCAGACAAACCATTAAAATTATATTAAGAACCTGCTTAGAGTAATTATTTTTGATACAATCTAAACTGTGTCATTATAGTAATAATTGAAGTCTTTACCAAGTCCTAAAATGCATGTGATTTTAATCTAGTATCCATTAAATATATATTGTTTTAATAGATCTTCAATAATTGCACTTGCAAGTTTGCAATCAATGTAATGACTTAGATAAATGTCTAAGGTTTCTTATAAATATGATGACGTTATTGTCATTACCATAGTTATTAGATCTAGGTCTAATTCATCTAGATATGTTCTTCTTTTTACGGCATAACGAAAATGATGGGTGAAAAATGAAAACACTATTTTTCAGATGAAATGTAAAGAAAAATGTCACTACAGGATATACAGGATATATGTTATTTATATTGTAAAGTAGAACGTATTGTGAAATGGATTGAAATATAGTATGTTTAATTCGGAACAAAACAGCATTTAGTATTCATTATTCTTACATTGTTGTTATCAGGGCTGTTTTTGTAATTTTTACCAGAATGTGAATTCGTCCTCTTTGGTGCGGGTGCAGGATATGTGTGTGCTTTTGAATATGTGTAACGCCCTTGGGGTCACAACATAATATAACTGTAATGGAGAATACCTAATCTACCTTTGTCGTATAAATACATAGGTATTTATTTACAGTTAGTAGTTCGTAAAGTACCTATGGTTTGTTGATTTATGCAACCATGATGTTCCATTTTTTCAACATATTTTCAGCCTCAACCTTCTCCTAGTATGAGAAACGTTTATTTAGAGCTTATTATAAACTTAAATAAAATATGTCGTTAAGTACTTAAATAAGCAATTTCAAACGATGAATATTTTAAACTTTTAGATTATATTTTTACCCGTCCTATAATAACTTTCAGTTGCAAAATATTTCTTGTATAAAACAGAAAAAATTACCTACCTCGTACTCGTAAGAGTGCTTTTCTAATCTTGAATTATCCTTATAATTTTATCATTTTATAATAAATTGAAAAAGTTTTAGGAGATCCAGGCAAGGATCAAGGCAAATAGCACCACTTCAGTAAAGTGTGTATATTCCACAGCAGCATACATTCGTGTCTTCGGCGATATCTATCCACAATTTTCAAATCACGACAAGTGGGTGATAAAAATGTGATCCTGCAATTTTCATGAAATAGGTACTACAGAAATTAACAGGTAATGTAATTTTATTGGTAATTTTAATGGTTTAATGGTTTAAAGAATTCATGACCTACTTGAATGTGGCGGAAAAAATTGAAATTGCTCAATATTTCTAAACATATATCTCCGTTAGTAGAAGAGATACAGAAAAAGTGTTCCCACAAAAATTGTTGGCAAAATAGAGAACTTTAATGGGTTTTTGTTCCAGAATTGCTGAAATTTAGGATTTATTCTTGAGGGTGTTCAAAATTTTTAACGGGTCAAGTGGAAAATAGTGTCAGCAAATGCAGATTTTCCTCCTTTTTCAGCGATATATCATATGCCATATTTATTCATTAGAACTAAACAGATAATTATAGAAACATTTTCCAATAAAAAAATATTTTTTTAACATATGATAAAATAAGTTAACTAAAACATTTGAAAACAGTTAAAAGAGTTACTGCAATTTTTACTCCAGTAAAACGTTAACACAATTACAAGTAAAAACAATGAAGGAAGGCAAAACAATACAGACAAAACAGTAACAGACAGATTTCAGTACAGACAAACAATAACAAAATAACAATTAAAAATGAATTTAACACACAACTAATAATGAATCATTTTTTTAAAATCTGCAGCAAGTGTTGAAAATATCCACCACGATTTCTCATAATATGCACATTCAAGCACGGCGGGGCACTGCATTTACTTAATATGTTGGGGGTAATCGAATCGCATGCTCGTTGAACTTGAGGCTTTAGATCGTCTATGCTTTGCGGTGTTATAGAAAATAATTTATCTTTAATACATCCATATTACATCCTTTCCATCCATATTACATCCATTCTTTATCCATAATACATCATAATAAGTAAACCGTTGGTGTTATATCTGTAGAACGAGGGGGCTACCGAATAAATCAATTTTTTTCATAGCCAACAGTTTTCGAATATTTTAAATATTGTATAGGCAATAATTCAATGTATGCACGTCACGATTCATGAAGTCATTTAAATTGCCAACATTGGTAATTTTACAATTATTTCACTAGGGGAAGGCGGGGTTGGTTGTGACAGGGGCAGGTTGTGACAATAGATTTTTCTACAGACCTATAGATGGCAGTGCGTTCGAACACATGCTGTTGCTACCGGCTAATAAGCAGCCATGTTTATTTGTGGTTGAGTTGTAATCGGGTGAACTGTGTTCAAGTTACGCAGACAAGTGTGTTTTTCATACCCAAAAGTAAAATTTTAATTTTGGATGTAAGTATTTATACCTTCTAAAGTAATTCTTCTACAAATTTGGAACTTACACTGGTAATTAATGTTATTAATAGCTTTCATTTTGTGGAGTATTAAGAAAATAATAATTTGGGATTAGGTTTCCAGTAATATTTATTCTCAACGGGAGTGACTGGGGCAGGTTGTGATAAGGGCTTTGGGGCACAATGTGACAGTGTCACAACCTGCCTCATACTTGGTTCTTATATTTTTGTAAACAGTATGTTCTATTTAAGATCGACAGAATGAGGAAATACAAAAAGAAAACCTCAAGGGGGACTACACCTCAAGATATATATGATAGAGCTGCCGCCGAAGTAATAGAAAACAAGAGAAGCATTCGTAGTGTTGCTTCTGATTTCAGTATTAACCGGATGACTTTGCAAAGATATTGCAATAGAATAACACAAAATGGTAAAATACACTATGTGATCCATAGTTTGCTTTTTAACCATTCATTTTTAGGTCCTGAACATTCACGACACGTTGGTTACGTACGTAATAGACAAGTTTTCTCTGATGTAATAGAAAATCACTTAGCAGAATATTTAATTGAACAATCAAAAATGTATCTCGGGCTGTCGACGAAAGAACTCCGACTTTTAGCCTATGAATATGCAAAAAAGAACAACGTTAAGATGCATATTTCCTGGGAAAGTAATAAAATAAATACTCCAGTCATTAAAGGACAAAGAAGTTTCTCCAAGAAGAATTACAACTGACAAAACTAATGTACCAGGGCCAGGGGTTGATCAGACATATTATTACCCCTCCGATATACGATCGACTCCAAAAGCTGAGGAACGCAAAACCACAACGAAAGGACGGAAACGCCGAAAGGCAACTATCTAGAGAGATACTCCTAATATAAAGGAACTTGAAACTGAAGACCAGAAAAGAAAAGAAAAATTGTTAAGAACAAATGCGAGAATAAGGGTACGAAAAGGAACTTACTCAAATCTAAAAAAAGAATTAGCGTATCTAGTTCTGATGAAGAACATACGTACTGTTTATATTGTTCAAAACCATATTCAGTTTCGCGCCCTAAAGAAAAATGGGTAAAGTGTACCAAATGTGATAATTGGGCACATGTGGCGTGTTCGGCTGATGGTGAAAACCCATTTTTTGTATGTCAGCATTGCGAATCGGATGATGAACTTAATTAACATGTTCTTCAGTACAATACATTTAAGTTTGTTTTATTTGTCACATATTACCCCAGTCAGTGTATCAACCAACCCCAAATGGGGGAAGGTTGTTACACTTCACATGAATTGATAAATATAGGTTTATTTACGTGTATATTGTTTTTGTTATTTTTGTTATTTTTTTAATAAATAGCCGAAACCCAACCATAACATGATCTTTTATTAAAAAATCTGCATACCCTTTAGTTAACTGATCGAAAATTCATAACTTAAAAATGGCACAACCAACCCCGCTCTCCCCTACTCTATTTAAAATTTGTATCAAGCTATTCTGTTTTATGCTGTACATGTTATTGGTAATGCGCGTTTGTATTTTTTGTATACATCATGGTATACTACCTATACATATTTTTATTTTAGATGTTTACCTACTTTTCTTTAGATTTTTAAATACTTTAGGTATTTAATTACAGGTTTTATTTGGTATTTAGTTTATGTTTATATCAATGTCTATCTGTAATCTTTAGATATAATTAAACGGAGTTACCTGTCAGTTAAATAAATCCAAATAAAATACAAATTGAAAATATTTTTATATTATTAATTAGGAGCATAAAAACAATTTTATTTTTTTTTAAATTGAATATACTTTAAAAAAGTTAAGTACTATATATCAGCTTTTATTCATAGCTGTGTCTTTTACTTTTACGGGGTCATTATGTGCATACATTGAATTTTTGACTCTACCGGAATAGTGCAGCCAGTAGATAGAATGAAGATGAATACCAGAAATAACTTGTACTTATGACTAACGTGGCGCCATCTACGAAGTAGTAGCCGTGGCACAGGGGTGCCGAATAGCTGCAGAATTGGCTTCCTTTTTTTCTCCTTGATTAATGGTAGCTTTTACAATGTACTGTAATATCCTTTATTGAGAAAATGTCTCATTGGTAGTAATCTAATTACTCAATAGGTTACGATGGAGACATATTATACATACAGTGACTCTATTACAAATAGTCACTGTAATCTGTAATTATATATTCTCTGACATTATGCAATAGGTATGCAGACACTATTATGACCACTTTAATACAATATATACAATATAAAGGTAACACTCGGAACAGTTTCCACAAACACCAAAACACTTTCATTTCGCTGGACGCGCGTTTCGCCAACCAAGTTGGCATCATCCGGAGACGATTAAAAACTGCTTTAACTTATCAATAAACTTGTGAGAAAACGATCTCCAGTCCTAATCGATAATTCTGAGCGTCGGATGAAGTGTGTCTACAGACTGAACTTACTCTAGTTAATAGTCACAGATTTTTTTAGCTTTTAGAGTAGTTTAATTTACGTTAGGGACCTAGCACGCCAGACTGATACTCAAAAAGTTCATTGGTACTCCGAAGGAAGCAGTGGTCGTCACGGTTCTTATAATTATTTTAATTCCTGTTCGCGAGTGTACATGTTATACATATACCATAATATACATCCCGAAGAATATTAGGTACATATTTTAAAATTTTTATAATTTCTTTGAGGTATCACATTATTGCTATTTAACATGACAAGGTCTACTTCCGGCATCCGAACCGAACTTATCAACTGACATTTTCTATAACTAAAAAAGGTCCATTTAATTTGGACAAACCAATTTAGTATGATAAGCCTTTATTACTTTTATAATACTTATAGGTACTTTCTTAATACATATCTTATATACATAGGTATATTACAAAGTATTCTTTTGTTTTGGACGTGATCTTTTAATGAATTCATTTCCTCTAACTTTACTAATTCAAAGAATTATAATTCTAATAAGCGTATTACTGGAAATATTAAAAGAAATAATGTGATAACACCATTGAATGAGGAATATATTTTTTCACTCAACGATAACGCTGAAGTATATGGCGCCATCTAACACTAAATATCCTTACACACTCAGTTGCCGCATGAACTGAAGAGAAACCTGTATATTGTGGGAGTCATGCTAGTTTATAATCTGGAGGGCATCTGAGATAGTTATCTGTACACTGGTTTTCTGAAACCACTGTAGTTATCTAGTTCAATGGGCTAAACTCATCAAATGCGCTTGGTTCTGAAGAGATGGCCCTGTACCCATAGGCGTCCGATTCAAGAACACAGAAAAGAGGTTTCCAAACAAAAGTATAACATAAATCAGAAATCACGTAGGTACCAAAGTGGATTTTGATAGACAGCAATGATTGTCACGATCGCTGTCTTTCGTATTATTTCATCTGATATATTGAGATTTTTATCAGTTTTAATTCAACAATTTTAGGATATTTTACCGTGTTTTGATTTCCTTGTATTATTAGTGTCAGTGGCGTAACTAGGATCCATGAGGCCGGTGTGCAAGATATCTGAGAGCCCACCAGATTTTATAATCTGACTAAGTTTAGTTAAAATAAAATATTAATCAAATAATCTCTTTATTTAACATAAATAAAAGAAATTTCTTATACTTCATCTCCAATAATAACATAACATTGGCCATAAAGATATATCAATAAAACATAAAACAAAAGAACTAACTATACATTTAAAATAAATTAATGTAAATAAACAAATAAAACAAGTTAATTACATATTGACTTTCCTTGCATTTACATTTGCGAAATATTTTATGATTTGTTTCGTATAAATACCTTGTGCTGTATTATTTTCAATTGACAATATTGTCAGATTAGAGAGCCGATGCTGTCCCGTTGCATTGAAAGTAATTCTTGATGATCTTTAATTTTGAAAAATATCTTTCAGCTTTTACAAGGGACACTGGAATGGGTTTGATGGGACCGTATTAAAAACTTATTATCACCTAATAAGTTCTTTTTATATTGTTTCATATTCTTAAAGATTAGTTTTTTACACGCTTTTATTAGCTTCAGTTCTATGTTTGTACGTATTTATGTATGTATCATGCAACGGAATCTTTGAACGAGATTTTTAGCCACTGCAAAACGTCAGATTGAACTGAAACTTTGCACACTTATCAAGGATCGATGACAATACAATAATTTGACAACTTTGTCCTAATGTCCTCACCAGGATCATCAAAAATCAGGATATACATTTTTTGTCTCACATTGGCGCATTCGCCGCAATATAGAATTTACCTCGGCATTTACTGAAAGTTATATATTCATTTAATCTCGGACGACACAGCACAAAAGTTAATCTTTTTCATAACAGAAAGTGAAACTAGTTAACATAATTACAGCGGAAAAAAATATAGATTAAAAAAACTAAAAAAAACAAAATTTTAAAAATTTTAACCGTTTAGTATTAAGGTCAGAAAGGGCATTCAAGTCACTGCATATGAGTCTTTGGAAGTTTTTTTTTTCTTCTGCAAACCTAAGGTAATTAAAAAAGTATTGCATAATTTTTTCAAATATAAATTAACAATGACTTATCAGTTGTTTAAAAAAACGCGAGTACACCTAAAAACAATCACGCACACGCATATACAATCAGAAGACCTTTAAAATGAGGGTCACGCGACCACCCTACCGTATTTTTTGTTTTTGTGGGTTGTTGTTAACCTGACAACGTCAAATTTGACATCAAAATATGCAATTCAAAAGATATCACCTTTTATCTTTCGTGTTTCAGGATTTTTTCCCAAACCGCACCCCCCACGTTAGTTATAGTTATATAATCTAGAGGGTGGTTTTCATGGGGACGATTTTTTTTTAAATAAGTAATTTCGACCATGCTGTCGCATTGATAACTACTAGACCCCCTTTTGCTATTTAAATTCCTGACTTAAGGGTTGCTAGGGCTAGGGGGTTGATGTATCAATGTCAAGTTTGACATCAAAAATTGTCACCTAAAAATCAAGAATCGACCTGTCCGAGCGTTTTCTCAAGAAACTAGTCCAAGTGTCCCAAAACAGGCTTGTTTTATTTTCAGTGGCCCACCCTGTATATAAGATAGCGGTACCAATATATGATATTGTTCCAATGCATGATAGAACTGAGTATAAATCTTTATATTAAGTAGTGAAAGTATCTAACACTATAATCTTAATTGTGGCGACATCTTCCATGTTTTTGTGAATCTTTTGACAATATCTACTTTACCTACAGTGAAACCAAAGATACGTTACCGCCATTTTTCGTGATATATGTGTTACATTATATAAATGTCGGGGTAGTATTTGCTGCAATAATAAAATACTATAAAGTCTTTGTTAATTTAAAATAACGATTTGAGTGATAAATACATTTCTAACCTAAAATAATTAGATATCATCTACTGGTACACTTATTTTACTTATGTTGATGTTATGTTATCATCTACTAGAGCAACTGTTTCAAAATTTGTTTTACCATTATATGATAATATTATTGCATGATCATATTTACAATATGTCATGTTTACAATATTTATTTTTATAAAAAACATATACATAAACATATACATAAATCGCGGTTGAAAGAGCTTTGGATGAAATGGCTCATCCATTCACAATGCTATTGTTAAATATGGTATTCCTTCCACCTTATTTTATAAATATAAAATTCCTTTGCATATTCCAGCGCCCTTTAAAACTGCTTTATTTTGGCCTAAAAAACCTTTAAACAATAAACAAAGAAGGTTCGGGGAAAGAACACCGACTGTGTTAACCTCCATAAAATCGAAAGGATACCCTGAAACAAAAATTGAGGGAAAAAAATAAAAGTAGGGAAAGTAAATGAAAGGAAGAGAAAGAGGATAGAAAAGGCCTAGGCAAAGACGTTAAAATGTAAAAAAATATAAACAATTGTTAGCCAAGCCTAATCAGAAGTGAATTCTGGAAATAAAATTACTGCTGTTAAAGATTTTGCAATTGTTAAATATGAATCGGAGTATTATTATGTATGGTTTTAAGCACGAATTATTGTCAAATAGTAGAAAACACAATTTTTTGTGTCTCTTTCTTTGGCGACAATGTCTTAAGTTATCACTTACTGCCTAAATTGATTTAAGTATTATCAAACGTTTGTTCAAACTTGCGCTGTTGTAAGAAAACACATGTCCAGAGGTTTAGGGATTTATATATTTCTAATTTTATGACGACGTTTATATAAATGTAGATAGGTATACATATTAATAATAATTTTGATAAAAATATAATAATAATAATAATAATAATAATAAAAGGCCTTTATTCCATATAAAAAAAAACAATAATAACAATAATAATAAATGAGGAGGCGAAGTTCAGTACCCAGGTACTGTTCTCCCACTTAACCCCCTGGATTCCTAAGTTCTACGTCCTAATATAATATTGTATACCTATTTTATTGTACACTTGCATTTTACACTTGCCCCAAAGTATGATAAAAACTATTGACCATTTAACAGTGAGTTACGCAATCGTATTTTAAATCCTTTTGTATTGCACTATTTGATATTAGCAGGTATTTTATTATAAATTTGTGAAATATTATAAGTAAAAGATCTTTGGAATAAAGCAGTTCTATGAGCAGGAGGAGTTATTAAAGATTTTCGTCTTATGTTAATGTTATGAACATCGGTTCTAAATCTAATTTTTTGATAGAGATATGGTGGTGTTTTCGTGGAGACTATCTTGTGAAATAATATTGAGGAGTGAAGTAGACGTCTATTTGTCATATTTAACCATTTAATCTCAGAAATTTTGTGAGAAACATGTTCTCTGCGTGTAATACCACAAATTAATCTTACACACGAATTTTGCACCCTTTGAATTTTTTTTGAAGTGTCACAGTCCAAACAAGGTCCATATATTACATCACAGTATGCAAAATGAGACAGAACGAGAGAATCACACAATAATTTAATTGTACTTTTATTCAATAGCTGCTTACTAGCATATATCTTTTTAAGGCTGCAAAATGACTTTTTAATGCAGCTATTAACGTGAGTTTTAAATCTTAAATTCGTATCAATTACTAGCCCCAAGTTCTTTGCCTCGTTAACAAATTCAATTGATACATTATCAATTTCAATTTTTATATTATCACTAAAACTGTTGCGCAATTTGTTCTTTCCAAATAACATAACTGTCGACTTATTTGGATTTATACATAAACTGTGGTCTTCTGAGGTTTTTACCAAAGTCTGCAAATCAGCATTAATTGCATTTATGACATGTACCGTATCCGATGGAGGAAATGACTTATAGAGTTGTGTGTCATCTGCATAGCAGTGTATATTGCACGTTAATAGTTCCTTATGCATTTGACTGGTATATATTGAAAATAGTAATGGTCCTAGTATAGAACCCTGTGGTACTCCACCATCCAAAGTTACTTCATTAGATGATTCATTGTTTAACATTACTATTTGTTTGCGATTCATTAGATAATTTTGAATTAATTCTACTACATTGTTACTGAAGCCGATATAATGTAATATTGACAGCAAAATTTTATGATTAATACAGTCAAAAGCTTTTGAGTAGTCAAGCAGAATTAACACTGTTAATTCATCATTATCCGATGCCTTGAATATATCATCTAAAATGCTAGAAAGAGCAGTTGTGCAACTATGACCTTGCCTAAAGCCCGATTGAGTTTGTGGTAAAATGTGATATTTGTTTAAGTGACTTTTTATTTGATTTGACGTAATTTTTTCTAGAACTTTTGATAGCGGAGGAAGAATGCTAATAGGTCTCAAGTCTTTGAAGTTCTTAGGTTGTGAAATTTTAGGTAATGGTATTACCAAGGATGTTTTCCATAAACTTGGGAAATAATTTTCCAGCAAACACGAATTTAGAATATGAGTAATATAAGGGAGAATATACGGGCAACAATAATGTATCATGTTTATATTAATTTTATCTATTCCCAAAGCATTACTTTTAATTGATTTAATAGTGTCATAAATTTGTTCATTGGTAGCTAAAGTAAAATTAAATTGTTCAACAGAATCTATTAGAAGATTATGAGAATAAAATTTTATAGTATCTTGAACATTTCCAGCTGGCATATTTTTCACAGAATTTACAAAGAAACTATTAATTTCATTAACATTAGAGATGTCAGCCGGAATATCAGTAATATTTTTTTTGCGAGAATGAATATTAAGTTCATCAAGATCTTGCCATAGAGTTTTTGAAGTACCTGTTCGTATCCGTGAGTTTAGATAAGCCTTCTTTTCATTTCTTATTGCTTTGGTCGTGAGATTTTTTAAATTTTTGTAAGCCATTAAATGTTCCACTCTGCCAGAATTTTTATATTTCTGTAGAGTTTCATCCCTTATCTTCATCATTAATTTGACATTATCTGTTAACCACGGTGCCTTTGGTTTTGTACATCTAGCAGTTCTTAATGGAGCATGTTTATTAAATAAAGTGATTATTAAATTGTTAAAGTGCAAAAGCTTGTTTTCTATTTCAGGCATAAAAAACATATTATCCAATGCAAGAGATTCTAAATCTACATTAAATGCATCAAAATTAAAATATTTAAAATCTCGATACGTCTTAAATACTGGTAAGGGTTTTTCTCTGATATTTTTGAAGTTACAAAAAATTAATTCATGGTCTGTCTGTAAATTATTGTAATGATCTACACCACTAGTACAAATGTCAACCCCACCAGAACAGATTATAACATAAATTAAGGAAATTTTATTTATAGAAAAACGTGTGGGTTCACTTATTAGTTGGGAAAGTTCATAATCATTTAGCAAATTAGTAAATTGTACTGTACTATTACTCTGTAAATCCAATAAATTAATATTAATATCTTATATATTAATATAGCACTTAAGAAATGAGTTTTCAGTCAGTACCGCATTACACATTTCGAATACCCAAATCAGATATTCCCATTCCTTGCACGTTACGGTAGGGCGGTATACGTATACGGATTCCGAACTAAATTTTAAAGTGGTGGTAAATTTACCTTTAAAAAGTGCTGCTTTGTATTTCTTACAAGACGCGTAGACTGTTAACGTTTCTTTTGTGGACGGGAAAGCTATATAAGTGGAGTGAATAAGCGTTTTGTGGTTCAAAGGCGCAATATTAGCAAACTCACAGTGAATGTTAATCGCTTAAACACAACTATTAACTTTTCCTACTTTTTTTCTGTATGAATTCTAAAATCAGTACTAAAGATATTCCTTTGAATTTAACAATGTTATTCAAATATTCATAAGATTTTTTGAAGATGACAAAAAAATCACTGTATGGCTTGAGTATTTCATTCTTCTGGCATTCTGACGTTATCAGTGACAAATAAAGACAGTATCAACAAAGCCAATGTATAACAGACCCAATATCGCCAGAATTTGAATAAGGAGGGTCAGTACAGTTGGTAACAACACCCGAAAATTTGTGCGGTTGCCACGGTTCCTTCGACTCTTGGCAGTAATAATACCTACCTGCATTTTGAATCGAAATTTAAATCATGTTTATTTGTAACGTAAATAAATTCCGTTCCGTTTGATGGTTAACGTTTGAATTTCTATTTCAAATATTTGAAATAAAACCGCGCGACCTTGTAGAAATTTACAACGATTCACCATCTACCGTTGCCCCTACCTTTCCGTCCCGCGAATGCCGCGTGGTTTCAGCAGCACATTTATACGCGGGATCCGCAAGAATAATTTCTTTTCCTTTTCTGCCGGCTTGTCGACCTTACGCTCTCGAAGAGATATCTTCCGCGTTGTAGTGCAGTGATTCAAAGTTACCAGGTATAGTCTTTAATATTTTATTATCATTAATATATATATGAGTGAGCTGTGGGCACAAAAGCCACGTATATATTTCTTTTCTTCTATTTTGGTATATAATTACCACTTTATTTTTTATTGAATTAAATATATATATTTAATTTAAATTTCACTCGTTCGATTTTGGATTACCTACCTGGTGATTTTGAGTCACTGCTACTGTTTTACCGAATGGTAGCATACTTTAAGTTTTTTTAAAGATATTACTTCGACGGCGTAAGCCGTGGGTATTTGCTTATATTTGGCATCGGCAAGGAGCGGCATTTGTTTCAATTTTTTATTTTGTTATTTAATTATATCGTGAAAATTTGCATTCCTGTGTTGATAATTTTAGGCCCTAGGAATTACCAGGAATTACCCCTAGGAATTACCAGGTCTTAAGGAATATTTCCACTTCTTCTGTAGTATTAAAGTACTCTTGACTTGGCGTCCAAGTATTTTTATACAGAATTTTAAGTAGAAGTAGATCAAGCCGGTCATTGTCAAGCTGTGATTTATCTGATATATCTAAATGTATCTAAGTGCAAGCCTCTGTTAATCGCAACATGAGAATGCGTGTTTCTCTCAGACTCCTCAGAAATTATATCAGTGTATTTTATGTTTATATAACGACTTTTCCAAAGTATTTAACATATTACATCACATAACATATTATTCTCACTCAACGATTTTACTAAACAAACTTCAAATATCTGACTTGTCCGACACACTTTTGCGCCTTTATCTTTCATATATATCTGACAGGTATCAATATATAAGATACCGTGGTTACTCATCTGACAACTTTCAGGTATCAGGTGTACCGCAAGTATTGATTTTAGGGCCGCTCCTTTTCGTGATTTTTGTCAACGAGATTATCTCGGATTTAGATATTGGCTTTTCATTGTACGCTGACGATTTTTGGCCATGTCTGAATGCTCTGGACTGTATTGAAAAATTGTGTAATAAGAATGAATAACTTTCCCCTAAATGCATCTAAATGTATTGGTAAACTTGCACCTCTGATGCATGCAAATGTTTAGGATTCGTTATACCATATGTAAGGGCTTCATTACTTTACATACGATTCGTTTACTCTAACTTTCGTACCATTACGTTTAGAATATGCATCAGTTATTTGGAAGTTATTGGTTATATAATATTCATATAAAATAATTAAAATTAATACAGATTCGTTTGTTAGAATTAGCTGTTTATATTCTGGAAGGCGAGTACGTACTTTTAACATATGTATATACTCGTATATACCAAGTGATTTACCTACAATTATGCGAACGACAATATTGATATATTTTGTTGTACTGAGAAGTAACAATTAAATACATCTGTATCTAGTATTGTCCGTGTGTATAAATCAATTTAGTTTATAGCTATATATATATATATATATATATATATATATATATATATATATATATATATATATTTTTAATCTGTCAATTTTGCTAATCTATTTTTCTTTTTTGTTGTATTCCTTATATTTTACTGTATGCCTTTGGATCACAATTGTCACTTTGGTGTAACCTGTAATTGGGCTTTGGCCTGTTAGATATGAAGTACATAAATAAATAAATAAATAAATAATAAATAAATACATAAATAAATAAATAATATTCATTGTTAATTTATTATATTTATTCGTCCAGTTTCTACACCTATTTTATATACAGGGTGTCCACCAAGTGCGCGGAAGTCCAATATCTGGGTTGGCAAAGGTGATATTTTAAATTTGTTTTTACAGCGTTACCTAATTTCTCGAGATCCAAAAATTAAAAATAAATTCGGATGTAGAGGTTGTTATTGTTTTTCTGTACAGGCATTAACTTTGTTATTTTAAATAGCAGCCTATTTTTTATTATTTTATCGAATTCTAATTGATACATTAAGGACAGTTTGTCTAACTCACCCCTATCAAAATATTGATAGTTTTCGAGATATGTGACTTGATGTTTTTTCTTAAATTTATCCACTATCTGTACATGAAATATTTTCGTTGGGTAAGCAGCTGGAAACCATTTTTTGGGGGATACTGTAGAAGGAGGATGGCGCTTCCGAAACGTCAGGCCCTACAATTTTGCAATAGCTTTCCCTATAGCAAAGTTCTGTAGTTTATGCAAAAATGCATAAACTACATGCATTTTATATGCTATATGCATTTTATGGAAAATATTTTTAATCAGGTACTGTAGTTTTGTCCATGAATGTTTGTTGTAGAAGAAATGACATGTAAATTTTCTGTGACAGACGGAACAGATTATTGTGAATATGTTAAACTATTATAATAGTTGGTCATCTTGACAGGCGCTTACTACGTTTCTTTCGATAAAGATACGCGGACAATTCCGCTGTTTTCCATAAAAATGCGTTTTTGCAAAAAATACATAACTTAGGCATAGGGAAAGTTATTGCAAAATTGTAGGGTATGTAGAAGTGCATTTCATGGTTTAATAAAATACAGGCTGTTTCATTTGAATTAGTGGAGATTTTGGAAATTATCGATTGTCATATTTGACACCTTTTTTTTGCCCTCTGTATATTGCAGTTCAACATTTGATACATGTTTAAAAAACGCCACACTCCCTCTACAGTATCCCAAAAAAGTGGTTTCTAGTTACTCAAAAAAAAAATTTCAAGTCAGATATCTCGAAAACTATAAATATTTTGATCGGGGTAGGTTAGACACACTATCCTTAAATTATCACGTAGAATTCGATAAAATAATAACATAGATAGCTATTTAAAATAACAAAGTTAGTGCTTGTACAGATAAAACGGAACACCCTGTACATCCGAATTTATTTTTATTTTGTGGATCTCGAGAAATTGGAAACGCTTTAGAATTTTTTTTAAACATCTCATTTGCTAACCTAGATATTGGACAGACCCTGTGTATATTGTATACCTATTTATTAGTCTCGTTTGTTACGTTTTCTGTAGATAAATTTGTCTCATTTTAATAATTTATTAAATTCGTTAGTGTTAGTTAAGATCTTAAATAAATATGATGTAATACGGTATAAATAAATATTTAATAACAGTTTAATATTTTCGAAAAGAAAATCAAAAAGTCGTATTATAAATATAAAAGTCGTAAAAAGTATATTATTATAGTAGTCGAATGTGTAGTTTTCAAAAGGTAGTAAAATCTCAAAAGGTAGTCAATAATTCTTGTGGTCTTCGAAGAGTGATTACCTACTAACTTAACTTCCATAGGATCCCAGGAAGTGCAATTCAGGTCGCCGGATAACGAAACGATCGTGATTTCTGTCGCGAAGCGATCAATACTGTCATTTAATTTGGACGATTTATTACGTGTAACGGCAGCTTTTATAAATATAAATGTCTTTCTGGGCCCTAAACAAACATCATTAGAATCCCCGAATAAAAAATTGAACAGATAATAATCACATTACGAGCCGATGATAAATTACTAAACAGGCAATCGAATGCTGTAATATTTCCTCGCTCGTCCCATTCCAAATTCGATACACTTTTCAACGCACACTGAAACGAATCGTGTTTTGCAAACGATATTTGCAGCCACGTGCAGAGACGTATCGAAATAAATTTCATCATATTGACATGGGAACAACTCCATACATAAATCTTGAATTTAGTTTAACTTGAGAAAATATATTGCGGCCTCAAAGTTTCGTTTTATTAAAACATGGAATGAAAAGTATTTTGGTCTCGAGGTGTTCTGACGGATATTACCTACTTATTTGTCGATGAAGTACTTGATTTAAAAAATTCAAGAATAACTTGTATTAGAGCAATCCTATACAGAAATTTCCTCAAATAATAATTTCAGATCCATAAGTCGCAAAAGTACATATTAATTATTTAATATTTTTATATTTCATCATGTGGCAACATACTTGATAATAGAAGAACATTAAATATTTTATACAACACTTATATAAAGTGATCTTTATTGATGATATTTTAAAGGTATAAAGGGGCCCATAAATCACTCACTTCAAAAGTAGTTTAGATCACTAGTGAGGTTAGATCACTAGTGAGGTAAAGTAATTTAGTCACTAAAGAGTAATTTTAATATATTTAAGAAAAGTCCAAGAAATTTATTTATTGTGCACTAAAAACTGCTTAACTACCGATTTTTGAGTAGTAAGATGGATCTTAATACGGTTTTGTGCGCTCAATTCATGAGAGTGTCTATAAACTTTGTAAACTAAATTGATCAATTATTTCTGAAAATGCTATTTGCATAAAAAAATATGCATTTTAGAACTGCATCTCGAAGAAACAATAAATGAAAAATTTACAACTCCGTAAATATTGATCGAAATTAGTCCAGTTTGCTACTCGGTGACGGTGAAAATTAATAATTAGGGAAAGATCGAACATATAAGTCCGACAAGCACACCATAACATATTATAATTAGACATTTATTGCATGATATTAGCAAATACTACATGTAATTAGATTATATATAATAAGTAAAGAGAGTCAAAAATATTTTAAAACTTAAATATATACATAAATTTAATCATTAATTAAAATAATTGATAGTCATCGATAAGAATATGACCAACATGTTAGGTAGAACAAGACTCAATCAAACAGTGAATATTTACCACTACATGCAAAGTACCTACTCATATTTGACAGAGTAACTATAAATTAAATGTAGTAGTTATCTAAAGTAAAAATATATCCAAATAGTAATTTTCAATGACAGCTTATGTCAAGGCCAACTTCACAATGATAATTATTATACCTTAAACAAATATAGAAATGCATAAATTAACAAAGCATTGTAATGTAAATTAATATTAAGTTTTAATAATCGTCAATATGTGATAGATATTTTAAAAATGAAAGTGACAGTGCTAAAATCAAACTTGTAAAGTGAAATAATAATCTAGCATACAGACAAAACAGGATACAAGTAATCATTGCTTGGTTACCAATGAATAATTCGATAATATTAATTGCTGTAAAGCAATTTCATGTAAATATTTCTCCTCTTTAAGAGTATAGGAATCTACGATTCATTAAAAAAAGTTTGAAACTTCGCTACATGAACAAAATAGTTGATCAAGCTAGTGCATCGTAGAATTTTATATGCATAGATTAAGTGATATCTATGATAACCTAGCAATATACAACAAAATTTGTCAATCAAGAAGCAAATGTGTTTAATTGGTTGCATATACAATAATCTGTATACTTCTCTAATCAAGGCAAATAATAAAATATATAAAAGGTTATCAATAAATATGTTAAATTTGGTTAAGTTGTGTACATACTATCTTTGTTGAAAATGGATATTCTCTTCTGCTTAACCTAAAGAACCGACTCCTGAAAATAAGAGCATTATGCTAGAGTAGTGAAGGTGAAGACAGCTAACAACTACAAGGTAATGAGTAATAATAATAATAATAATACTAAATTAATATTAATAATTACAAATGGCTTCCAAATGTGGGGCAATCAATAAATAATTAATATATTAAATTTAGAAATAATTATAACAATACTAAAAATACATTATACGAATATATACGAATACGAACACGGGTATGCCATAGTGGTATTTAGTTTCTAGAGGGTCAAGTTGAATGAAAATAGGAACCTGTTAAACGTTCACAGAACTTTGATGCTTACTATCATCTATTAATTCTTATTATAATTTTTTATTTACGTTAACCAAATTCTCGTATTAGTCACGATTTCCGAATATAATGTTCTGAAAGCTTCTCAAAAATGTCATTAGTCAGCACCAAAGTAGTCCTTGAACACCGTCCAGCAAGTTAAATTTTCGCGTTACCACTAATTTTCCAACAGAACGCTACCTAACCTCCTCAAACACCGCAAAAATCTTCTGTTAAAGTCAACTTACGACATTAACTGAACTCGTCGCCCCCGTCTCTGGAATTGTATAGCGGTAGCCCACCATTCTCGATATTTCTATACTTACTTTACAAATACGGCTCGATGTTTGGAGAAGCGTTCTTCGCTTGATGCACATTACATACGTGGTGATGTAAGCCGCCATAGGCCTGCGTAACGATAAAATAATGTTGCCAATACAAATTACATGTAATGAATTATTTTTACAAGAATATGAAAGCAGGAACGTAGAGGGGGAAGTATATCATTTATAATATACTGACATATATTTTTGTGTATCGCCGCAAAATGATGGCCTAATGGGCCCCTATTCATCATTATATGAGTGGAACGTCATTATGTTATTAACAAAAATGTGTTCAGTAAAAACCTGTGCGAGTACAGTTTCTACCAAATTAAACACACTTGTTATAGGCGCTATAGCTCGTTGTGGTGCTTTAGAAGCTAATAAGAAATGCTTTATAAAAATAAATGAGTTATGTGAGAAATATGTTACTTATTGGGAAATATGTGGAAGTTTTCCAGACCTCGTTATTGCCCAGATAGACAAAAAATGCTTCAATTTCAGCAGAAATAAACTGCCTCCCTGTTAGTTCCCTTTCTTAATATTTTCGTCACAAAAAATGGATTGGATTATAATACTCCCATAAAGGGCACGGACGGAGCACATAATTAAGAGAAAAACATCTGTACATGTCGTTATTAATTAATTTTGCATTAGTTAAAGTCAGTGTTTAATATACTTAACTAAAATGCAAATTATCTCCCAAAATTTTAAATTATTTTTTATTTTCCAATTAAGTAATACGCTGGTAATAATTAATCTCTTAGGCATACAGTATACTAGCCTAAAAGTAACTATCATAGTATGAAGTAGTAAGTACTTTTCGCATGGATTTGCTAGTGCATTTTTTTTAATTAACACTACTTAGTGTATAAAACAAAATTTTTGGGCACGCTCGTGGATAAAAATGTTTTCAATTATTTTTATATAACTATTTCTACATATATAAGAAGCTATTAAAAATTTGTAGTTGAAAATTTTTTTATGTTGTTTATTTAAAAAATTGTTATGAACAAATAGACTAAGCAAATATTTGAACCATGAAAAACATTTTTTATGCATTTTGTTTATTAGATTTGAAAAAAAAATATTGTTTATAATTATTGTTTTTATATTTATAGTTTAAATAATATATTAAGATTTTTTTTTAAATTAATTATTTTTCCTTGCACACAAGGGCATTAAAAAAGACACTGGTGCATGTTCGGGCGGCGCGGCGTTGCCAGGCAGCTAAAGTTAAATTATGTTTCGTGCCATGCAAAAAGGTAATTTTTAGCGCAGTTTTTTTTTGCTCTATCATATCTTATATAAGCTTTGTCTTATCTCCTTATATTTAATAAGTTTATCTGGTAACTTAATATAACCTACCTACTCAAGAATTAATAGGGGTATTACTGAACAGGGCTGGAACCTTTAATGTAATTATAACACTGGGAGTAGTTTCCACAAACACCAAAACACTTTCACTTCGCTCGACGCACGTCTCGCCAACCAAGTTAGCATCATCCGGAGACGATAAAGCTAATCTTGAACTAAAAATCTACCCTATTTATACTATTTATGGTGAAATCATTAGTCACGCTTCAATGATTAGTTGCTAAGCAACGCGTAAAGCGGGCTATACGGTATAGGTCCCTTGTTGCTATTAACACTATTTTTACATTTTACAATTTGTATGCTCTCAAAGGCATCCAACTGTCTATTATTGGTCACATTTCTAACTAATCTTAAATGACTAATATCTATTCTATGATTGTTGTCAAAAGCATGTTGTCTAACTTATCTGTTCTTTCATATTTTAGATGACCATGCGCTCTTTAAATCTGGTGTTAATTGATCGTCTCGTTTGTCCAACATATTTTCGATCACAATCATTACAACTAATTTCGTAAATCCCAGACCTTTCATTTGGAAAAATTTTATCCTTTGAATTGTCTAAAAATTGTTGTAATTAATTATTCGACGAATGAATCGCTGTTATACCTACGTATTTGAAGACCTTACTCAAACCACAAGTAAATCGGGGTTCGTACGGGATGGATACATATTTTGGAGTCTCTATATCCTTTTGAAAGGTCATAGAATTACGAAGTGTGTTCTTAAATTTACGCTTCCTAATTAGTTTTTCAACTATATTTCTAGGATAACCATTACTCACAGCTATATCTTAATACTACCTAATAATTAATACTTTTTCTTTTTCAAACTTCTCATACTGAGAGGGAAGATTAGTAAACGATGGACAAGAAAATTAAAACTCGCCATTTTGTGTTGATAGCAGTGGTGAGAGTCATTAGGGATATATCTGACCATACTGGTATATTTTCTATATATATATATATATATATATATATATATATATTCTAACCTATTGTCACTATTCTTTATTACTGATACATCTAAAAATGGAAGTTTTTCATTATTAAATTTCCTAGTTCATATGGAAACTTTACAGAAGTGAAACTACTATTTAATTTGGAAATGAAGTTTTCTACATTCGCAATATTAGTGTCAAACACGGCAAAAAATGTCATGCACAATCTCAGCCAAAATCTAGGAAAATACTCGAATTCTTCTTGTGCTTCAGTTTCAAATCGACTCATGAAGACATCAGCAATGAAAGGCGATAAACAGTTACCCATTGCGGTTCATAGAACTTGTCATTGAAACGGAAGCACTTTTGTTTCATACAAAGTTTTGTAATGTTTATATATTCTTCTATAACTTCTTTTCTATAGTTGCTTAATTCGAGTAAATCCTCAAGATAGTCCAAAGTCTGTGGAATTGGTACACTCGGAAATAATGAACAAACATCAAAGGAGATTACAATTTCACCCTCTTGAAATTGAATATTCTTGACCTTATCAATGAAATCATTCGAAATTTTAACTGAAAAACTAGGCTGTGCAATGGGCAAACTTTCAAATTCCTTAGTCAACCATTTTGATAAGTGGTAAGTCGGAGATCCAATAGACGATACTATTGGACGCACCGACTTCCCTGGCTTATGAATTTTTGGTAGACAATACAATCTAGGTACGGTAGGGTGAGATACATGTAACATGTTCTTAACAGGCGACTAATAAGGTTGTTACATGATTTGAAGACATTTTTTATTTCAGTGGTCATTCTTGGTAAAGGGTTTCTAGTAAGTTCTTTATAAAGACCATTACTAATTAGGTTGTTTACCTGTTCATAATAGTCCTTTTTATCTAAAATAACAACCTTATTACCTTCATCTGCTTTTAAATAAAAACAGTCTGTCTCGCGCAACCTTTTGATAATCTTTCTATGATTCTTTGAGCATGACTTTCTATTGTCTACGTTATTAAGTATATTTTTAGAAATTTGATTCCTGCAAGCCACTCTGACGAGACCCTTGGATGAATCAGGCAGATATCGAATCGAACTTTCAATCCCTGCCACGACATCATCCAAGAATCTCATCAGAAGGGGCTACAGCAAAGTTCAAGCCCTTGTTTAGAAGGTTAAGTTCTTTTTTATCAAAAGAGTATGACGAGTGATTTTCCACAATGTTAACGACCTTCCGAGGAACATTTTTTGGTACATTAGTAGTCAGTGTTTTAAATTTTTGATTTTGTGAGGCCATTTTTTTAATAGGGGTATTGATTTTTTTGTATTTCTTTTAGCCCTGTATTTTTAGTTTGAAGGCATATAGAGGAATCTGCCTTTCTCTGTGAGTAGACAATTTTACTGGATTTACAATTATTTAGTGTAGTTTTCTGTTAAAGGTTTCAATATCAAAATATACAGGGTGCTTTAGAAAGAGTTGCAATATCAATTATTTTCTATTAGCTCTAAATTTTTGATAACGGGTTTTGATTAATTTGTGTCACATTCTGCATCTGTGTTAACTTCTCCTGAACGGTTTTAGAACCATTTATCTACTGCGCAATTCCAATAGCAATTGTACAGCACGTCCCAATTTCGGTAATCGCTCTGGAAATCGCAAATTCCTTTTGTGGTAAAGTTTTAGTGATCTGTGTTAATAATTTAAATCACTTAAAGAAAATTATTTATTTCTCCAATTTTATTTACAAGGATTATATATCTTCGTTAACATTTAAAAACATTTCTTCCTCCAATTTTATTTATAAATATAAAATAGTTATTTGTGTAGCAAGTGTATTTTTGTTGGAAAATTGCATAAAATATGTATATTTGTCGATATGAAAAAAAAAATAGTAACAGTAACATTTCATAATAGTTTACATAACAGTTCCCATCTTGAAGATATTGTGAAAAGTACCAGTGTTTTATGATGCTACTAACGCAACTTCTTTCTAGGAAGTGTATATTTATTAGACTGGCGTAATAGATATTAGTGTTATTTTTATGACGTAACATTTATCACCGCAATAGTAATGCGAAGGCATTCATCTAAAGTATACTATCAATTTGTTTTATCAAGTATTTCTAAAGGGAAGTAAACCACGAAATGAATAATGCGGACGCATACAGGATATGTGGT